>MINK01172422.1:6055-35692 GCA_001735545.1 Phormia regina
AACGGAATCATAAACGTTGCTATCATGAACATGGTATTATTCAAATCAAAGGGAAACGGTTGTACAATCTTTGAATAGTTGTGGTGATCATGTTGTGACCATATTTTTTTTTCTGCGTGTAGCTTTATTGTATAAATTTATAAGCTCGTAAAAAATGTGTCAAACTTTGTTTGGAAATTTATTTACAGAATTTATATTTCTTTACACTATTATTTCAATTTAATTTAAAATGTAACCAAATTATTTTGTTTTCTAGTTTCTATTTTGTTTTAAATGTTTAAAAATCGATCAATTGGCAAAATTCTTGATACAAATAAAGACAATACAACATAGAAAAATTCATCTACATACATATATATATATAAATTTACGAATTGCGCAAATTTATATTTTTATATGAAAACCCATATTAATTAATATTTGCTTTTAAATAAAATTTTCACATTTGTATAAAATTATTTGACATACAAATTCATTTTTAATTTTATGACAACTTTTTTTATTTTTGATGGGTTACGGACTTTTCAGAGTAAATAAAATAAAATTTCTAATGATTATACCATAGACTAAAAACTATAACCATTGAAAACTACTAGAAGTCCAACTCTTTTCATTCGCTCAGAAACAAAAAAAGGATCTCTTCACACTATTAATTTGTTCTGTAGAAAATTTTACTAACACATGCAAAGAGTTCAGTTTTTTTGACAATTCTGTTAGGTTTTTTGTGAGCAAGTTGGAGTTCTAGTTGTTTTCTATGACTATAACTTCTATTGTTATATTATGATTGAGAACTAAATTTAATTTCATTATATTAAACTTAATATCGACACTCAATTGTTGGTTATTGCATAAGATAATAGAGGACGGATAAACAATCAATAACAAGCCACTTCCTTAATGATCATTCTAAGCACCAAAAAAACTTTCTAAAATCAAAACAAATTGTGAAACAAACAAGACTTTAGGATTATGAATATTTTATTAAAACTTAAACTAAAAAAATTTTCGTTTAAAGCCATTTGTACAGAATAAATGAATATTGCGATTGCTTCATGATGTAATGAAATTTTCCGTGAGGTAATTGTAACGATATCAATAAATAGCAGCAGCTGGAGCCACTAATCTTGCAGGAGCAGATGAAACCAATTTAGCTGGAGCAGCAACTGCAGCTGCAGCCGGCCCAACATAAGGAGAAGCAACATAAGCAGCAGGAGCAGATGCCACCAATTTAGCAGGAGCAGCATAAGGGGAAGCAACATAAGCAGCAGGAGCCGAAGCAATTAACTTAGCGGGAGCAGCAACTGCAGCAACATTATATTTATTATAAATATCAACACGATGACTATGAGAAGTAGAACTTAAAGGAGCAGTAAAAGCGGCAGCATAAGGAGCAGTATAAGCAGCGGCATAAGGAGCAGTATATGCAGCGACATAAGGAGCAGTATAAGCCGCAGCATAAGATGAAGCATAAGCTGCATAGGGTGAAGTATAGGCAGCAGCAGCTAAGGGAGCACTATAAGCAGCAGCATAAGGTGCAGCAGTATAAGCAGCAGCTATAGGGGCTGCAATTGGAGCAGCCGCTAAGGGAGCTGCAATAGCGTGACCAGGCTCAGCCACAGCATAAGCCAAAACCGTAAGTAAAACCAGATACTTAAAATATAAAAATTTAAAAATTTTTATAAATAAATTAATTTTAAAACTACCATATTATAATCCTTACCAATTTAAACATTTTTAAGACTTTTCTTTGTTTTAATAAAACTTCTGTAGATTCTTACGAAATATTTTGTTGGTATTATGTCTTAACACTTGCTTGTTAACTGATTGCAATTGTTATGAATATTAAATCACCATAAACAGTATTTTATATACCAAATGATAAATGAAATAGTTTCAAAAAAAATTAACTACTAACGCAGTTGGCAATTTGCCTTTTAGACATTTTGGCAAATGACATTATTTCTGTGGTATTTTATTATGATTTTATTTTTAATTAAGTTAATATTTACCAGTTATTTATTATACAAGTTACCTTCATAGTTTAACAATGATAAAACCAATAATTTTGTTGGTTGGCTTTAAAATTTCAAGGTTAACTTTTTGAAAAATTAAAAACAAAAATCTTTTATATAAAATTTGTAAAATACATCCTTCCATTACGTTTCTAATGTTATACAAATAGATTTTTCTTTATATGTTGTATTTCAGAAGTTTCGAGATTTGATTTTACATTTTTTATAAATAGGATAAATAAATTAAAGTTACATGATTTCAAAGTAATAGTCAGGACAACTAAACATATACTTTAATAAGTGGAAAATATTTTACCTAAATGTCATATACGAAAAATTATTTTCTAAAGTACACAAAAATAAGGATTTTCTATGAAAATATGACAAAATATGAATCTCAGTGCAAAATATGCTGTTAGGGCTAAAATATAAAAAAAAAAAATGCGCTGTAAAAATTCGATGACAAACTCTTAAAATTATCTTAAGCGCATATATAAGTAACTGTTTAGTTCATTTAAATTTTATGAAAAATATGAGTTTAGATTTTTTGATTTGATTATGACTTACATGCGATTTACACCAAACAAAAACTAGTAATTTTTGGCTTCAAACGTTGTTAACTACAAAAGAAATTTTAATTTTATCAAAACACAAAAATAAAAACAGGAAAATACATCAAGAGAGAAAATACACCACATGGAGAGAAAACAAGATATGTAAACGATTTAGTTTTTCAAAAACCAAATTGTTTTAGTTTTGGTATAAAAAGAAAATGAAGAGAATAAAGAAGAGGAACGACTAAAAAATACTCAACGAAAACATTTACTAACATGAGCAATACAAAAAAACAAATTGACAGTAAGTGCGAGGTGTATCAATGAAAAAATTGTAAAACAGGCTGTTCTTACGAGTAAACTTTCTAAATATACTATATAAATAAACTACAAAATAAATATTTGATGATACAAACCCATTAGTATAATAAATTAGAAAAGTATACTCCGTAAAGAATACAGCCTGGTTTTAAACAATTTTTTCAATTGATAACCATCTCCGCATTAAACTGGTCAAATTGTTTTTGTATTTCCCACCTATGTAAATAATTTTTCGTGCAGTATTTAAGATCCTTTCCTCTCCTTTATCCCTCCGTCATTTTCTGTCATAGCATTTTGAACATTGGTGCGCGCGTAGTTTTACACTAACAATGACAAGGAATTGTTATTTTGGTAGATGTCCGAAGTACTTTGTAACCCCTAGTCCACACGTATAACAATTTTTTGTGTCAGCAATTGTCAAATTCTATCTCTCTCTTCAAAATGTTACGTGTGGACCAATAAGAAATCTATTGGGCAATCAATTTCGCAATATATGTTTAAACACAAAGCTCAGCAAAAATGTTTAACACAAGTTGTCAAATTTATCCTTCTTTTCTAAAATTTTTAATGTTTTTAACAAAACAAAGATGGAAAATAAATTAATTTTGTTTAAAAATGTCAACAAAAAACAAAAACAGAGAAAAAATAAGATTTTTGTTAAAAAAAGACAAAATGAAATTAAAATTTTTCATCTACGTTTTCTCCACCCTTTAACATAATGTTGCAAATAACATTTCATTCCCGTTATTCTGCCGACGTTATTTCTTATGTTATGAAATATGAATTACTTTGTGGAGACGTAGAGTAATTATAATATGACAGCACTTTTTTTCCAAACACTTCCTAACACACAGCTGTTTATTTATTTCTTTTTTCTTTTTTTTTTTTTGTTTATTTTGAATTATTTGGTATAATTTGTTAGTGAAAGCTGACAGTTGTTGGGGAAAATTCTTAACGTAGTAATAATAATAATAGCTTGAATATTTTGTACAAAAAATAAATTAAACTAATATTTTTTTTACTTAAAATCATAAAATAATTAGTTAATTAATAAATTTTAATATTTATCTTGCAAAGAATACAAAACAACAAAATAAATAATTATGTTTATTGAAACGTGTATAGCACCCGTAAATATTGCTTTAATTAAATATTGTAAGTGGAATTTGTGTTATTTAAATAAAAATTGCTTTTCAAATTATAATGAAAAAACTTTCTCTTTTCTTTTTCTCGGTTGCTGTGTACTTGGCACTTTAATCCCAATTGTTGGGCAAAATAAATTTATGGCATAATATTTTGTTTGTACGATGATTTTCTTTTCAAAAAGGGGGCAAACGAGATGAAGAATTGATTTTACCGATAAACGATTCATTAAGCATGACTCTTAGCACCGATGAGGTAAGAAGGAGGAGAAGGTTACAATATGAATTATTATGTATAACAATGGTTTTTGTTATACATATGCAAAACAATATTAATTTTTTTACGTACAAATGATTGTGTCTTTAATATATTTATATATGAAAACCAATAATATGTATACCACCTTTGACATGCGTTTTTTTTTTTTTCATTTTCATTATCCTAAAAAAAGATGTGTGCTAAAACTACAGCTGCTGCTTGTTCATCATTTAAGGAACATCGTATGTGGTTAAATGGTGAGGAGGTGCCATTCGAAGAAAATCCTCGTATTATGAGATGTTTAAAAGCTTGTAAGTTTTCTTTTATTAAAATGGGGTTTCGGTTTTAAATTTATTTGCTATTAAAATGTTAAGGTGTCCATTAACCCATAAGATATAAAACATTCAAGCTAATTTTTCAATATGCTTTTAATTAAGAAAATATCGTTATTATATGACAACTTATACTTATTTACAAAGTTATATTTTTCATTGAAAATCGTAAAAAAAAAATTAAATCTGCTAAAATTTCTTAAATAAGCCTCAAAAAATTAAAATTTACTAATTTATGTCAGACACTGTATATATATTATATAGAAATAACTTCAAAATTATGTTTCATTCAAAATAAAGAGTAAACAATGAAATTTCCCTTTTTTACTTAATTAAAAATAACATTTTAATTTACCCCCATAACTTTTATGCATTTCCAGTACAACGCTTAGCTTTAGCTAAAGGAGAATCTTTAAAATTTCCCCTTGAATGGAAACTACATATTGTGTCGCGTAACAATTTTCCTACTGCCGCTGGTTTGGCCTCAAGTGCGGCTGGTTATGCTTGTCTAGTCTATACATTAGCCACCTTATATGGCATAGCCGATCAAGAACTTACAGCTATTGCCCGACAAGGTAGTGGATCAGCTTGTCGTAGTTTACATGGTGGTTTTGTACGTTGGCATATGGGTACATTAGAAGATGGCTTAGATTCTATTGCGGCCCCTGTTGTTTCTGCATCACACTGGCCAAATATGCATGTGCTCATATTGGTAGTAAATGATGGTCGTAAAAAAACTAGCTCAACTAAAGGTATGCAGCGTGCTGTGGAGACTTCGGAGCTTATAAAATATCGTGCTAAACATTGTGTACCCCTACGTATTAACGCCATAACGGATGCTATAAAACAAAGAGATTTTGAGTCATTTGCTAAAATTGCCATGCAAGATTCTAATCAATTTCATGCTATTGCCCTAGACACCTATCCTCCTTGTGTATACATGAATGATGTATCACATGCTATATCCTCTTTTGTGCATGCCTACAATACTGCTGTGGGTCATACACGTGTGGCTTATACTTTTGATGCGGGACCAAATGCATGTTTGTATGTATTAAAAGAACATGTACCATCAGTATTGCAAGCTTTAAAAAAATCCTTTCCCAATGATGCTTCTTCAAATGTTGAATACTATCAGGGTATATCAGTAGATTTGGAAACAACTAACGATTCATCTACTACAAATGATGATATCTTACTAAATGGCAATTTTTCTTTTCCAATTAATGAACGTAATCTTTTAAAATATATTATACATACTAAAATAGGTCTGGGTCCTCAACGTTTGGGAAAAGATGATAGTCTTCTCAATGCTACCACAGGGCTTCCATTTTAATACATACCTTTATAACTTAATAATTAACTAAATCAAAGAAAATAAACAAGCAACCAACATGCAACTTTAGAGTGAAAATATAAACAATATTAACTTTGAACAAAACGGAAAACTAAAAACGCTTCACATAGTAAACAATGACAATAACGAAACAATTTTTTTATATACATACTTTAGATTATAATTAACAATCAATTGAATTAATGATTACGTAGTAATCCAATCTACATAAAATAAATATATTGTATTTATTAAATATTAAAATGATGATATACAAAACACATACAAACGTATTTGTTGGCAAATGTATCAATATTGTACTTAGAATTTAAAATTTAAGTAGATTTTTTTTTTTTATTTCCTAAAGATATTTAAATACAAAATGCTTTGCTTTTACTTAATTTTTTATGCTACCTAAAGAAAATAAAATATAATTGTAAATACAAATAAAATTATTGTTGTTAATAAGAATGATGGCGAGTGTGTGTGGTAATATTTTGAAATATTTTAATAATAATATTTTAATAAAACACAATCATTTTCAGTAATATTTCAAGAAAAAACACTATTATTCAAAACATTTTCTGAGAAACTACATTTAAAAATGTAAATAAATAAGAAAACTGCTGATTCGCACATCGGTTTTGTTTTCATTCGATAATAAAAAACCCAATCCGGTTTCATGACTCGAAATTTAATCAATATTGGTTCATAAGTCCAACAAATGGCAAAAGAAAATTTTCAAATTCAATGTTTGAGAAAACTTCTTTTCAAAAATGTCAAACTTAAAAAAGACAAAAATATTCATTTTTATTGATTTTTAGAACTAGAGTTGAAATTACTATAATTACAAATTTTAAAAATATGTAAATGAAATCACTTCAAAGAAAATAATTTAATGTATCTTAAATATATTTCTAGAAATTCGTTTTTTTTCTCTACGGGACACTCTAATATCACACAATTATTTCTGAAGTGTTTTTCAATTATTCTGGAGGAGCATAAGTATTTAACTGGTTTATGGACAGAAGTAGAACCTATGAAATTGATCAATGCCTTTAATTATTTATTATATAATATGCGAGGTAATCCATTTCGAAGGGCCTGCACCAAGACCATCTAGAACTTGTGTTCCTCCTAAACAAATGGTAAATATCACAACAATAACTATATGAAATTTCATTGAAGGAAACATTTTTGGATTTAGTTTTTTTTTCCAAAAATAAAAGAAAATAAATTTTTAAATTTATATAAAATCTATATTAATAAAGATATCTTTAAAGAAGAGTATAGATTCCCATTTTTTACTTCGAAATACCCAAAATCCCTGTTCGAGGAAAACTTGATTCAAAGATGAACTTTTTTTTAGAAAAATATCGTTATAAGAGGCGTGGCTTACTCAAAATTTTTTTGTGGGTTTAGCTAACATATCAAGGTATTTTTTTTTTTTCATTTTTGAGCTCCACAAAAAATTAAAATTAACGAAATTTTGATAGGGCAACTGCCCTCGGAAAAAAATCACAATTTTTTCCAATCTTTTAATTCAAAATAATATAAATAAATATAAAATAATATAATTTTATTTTAAATGACAACTCTCCCAAATCATTCTACCTTCTATAGTTATATCATGCTTAATTATAATAATAAAGACACTGCATTCACTTCCTCGAATAAGAAAAATATGTTTTTTGTTTAAAGTGAAAAAACTTTAAAAATTTCGGCGGCTGATTTTATGCCGATATGAGCCCATGAAAAAAGCAGGGTCTTGGAGCCAATCGACTTGTATCTCAGATTATAAGGGCTATCTGTATACGACCACTGTTGCCAATTCAGCGATTTTCTCATCAAATCTAGCTATTTTTGCTAAAAAAATATGATTTAGATATTAACAGAAAATTTAGTTATTTTTTTATTCTTTTTTTCAATACTAAAATTATTAAAAGATCTCCTGAAAATTAAAAATGAAAACTATATGCATTTTTCCCATATTTTCGCAAATATATCTTTGGAAATGTGATCAACTTTGAAGGTCCCCCAGACCCGCTACAATGTACGACGTATAATTTATACGTCTCATTCATTACTATTGATATGTGCGTTTATTTAACCTTTTATTTGCACAAATTATATTTTTGGACTTCCGGTACATAATTGGTTAAGTTAATTTTAGCGGCAAATTAATGATTATATTTAGGTAATAAGTGTCTGCAAAAGCATAATTTGATCAAAAACTTCTTTTAATTACATTATCGCGGTTTATTAACTTTTTCATAAATTTATCAACATTTAAGTTTAATGCGACTAATTTGCAAAAATTTGCAAATGTAACATTTTGGGAACTAATTACATAAAATTCCAACTATGTTCAATAGTAATGGAATAGTCCTTTCCTATGGTATATTAAAATTATTTTATTTATTTTTCTTTTTTTGAAAAATGACAAGTTATTTACACAACTTAAAAATTTAATTAAATTTCGTTAAAATGCTATAAAAATCTTATCTATAAGATATTATATACTCCTGAGATTCAAACTCAACTTTAATAAGTTGCAAAAATATCATAATTGTAAAAAAATGGTAAATTTTCAAAGAAAGAAAAAAGAATGGGAATAATAAAATGCTGGAAAAATACTTTATTGGAAGGTGTAATTTTATAAAAATACAAACGTTTTAGAGAGAAATTCAACCTTATTACGAGTGTTGTTATAAAAAAACTTCTAGACATGATTTTAATCCATCTTTTACAGTAATGAACAAAAATTAATTGACTTTTGGAGTTGTGTAAATAATTTTGGAGTTTAAAAACTTTTGAAATTAAAAGTTCATACAAGTTTTTTGCTTTATTTCAAAAACTAAATAAATAAATATTTCATAACAAAAATATTTGACTTCTTTTCCAAATGTTCAAAAAATATTAAAAAGTATAAACACCCTGCAAATAAACGGATGATATCCTCTTGGATGAAAAAATGTCAATATCCCTAATTTATCATCTAAGAGAAAATAATCAAGATATATTTTGTATTTTCTTCCTTTTGTTGCTTCCGAGAAATTTNNAAAAAAAAAAATTGTGGTAAAAAATGTAAATAAAATATTTATATTCCGCGACTGAAAAGAGACCTAATAATTATTTAAATGAATATTCAATGTAATTGTATAACATTATAATTTGAGATTAATTTTCTTATAACTAAAATTTTTATGATTATCTTGAAAAACGTGTTTTGAAAATGCTATACCTCCCGTAAATTTAAACATTGAGATGTAATATTTTTGACATCATACAAGGATATACTAGCCTTCATTTCTAGAGAGATACACTTGCAACTTTTTTCGAGAGGCACTTTAATGGACATCGTTAGATGGGATATATTTTACTATGCGTTGCAAACATTAGAACAAACGCATAATACCTCAACTACATATTGTGATGAGAAGACAAAAAGAAATTTTAATTATTAAGAAATTCGCTCTTAAACTCAATCCAACTTTCTCTGTATTTATCTACTTAAAATTCCTTTAATATTAAATAAAACTCGAATAAAATGTAATGTTTTTTTATTTTTATTTGTATAATTAATGTCAATATTACATTCAATAAATTGATTAATATTTTTCCTGTTATTAATTTTTTAAATTTTATGTTGTTTCCTTTTATCTTTCTTGATCAATAGTAATTGTTATTATTTTTTGTTTTTTTTTTTTTTTTTAATTATTGTATGAATTTGTTTACTATTTTTTTTTTTTTTAATTTTATTTCTTTAGTTTGGATGACTTTTGTTAAATAAATTCAATTTTAAAGTTTATTTCTTTATGTAGGTTATTTGTTCTTTTGGACTAATTATTAACTTTGTATCTGTTGGTTTTAATGTGTGTATGTGTGTATTTGTTGTATAAATAACATATGCAAATAGTGGATATTTTTTAGCGGATTTTTTTTTTTCATAATTTTTATTTATCTCGTCAATTTAAATTATTTTGGTGATTACTTTTTATGAGAGCACGAGTATATTTTAAATTAATTTTCATTTTATCTTATATACGTTTTTTTTTCTTTTGTTTAATTTATTTAATTAAAAAAAAATTATTATGAAACGGACAGATTTTTATATTTAGGAAAAAATATTTAAATTTTTTTCTCTTAATAACTAAAACAATTTTAAAGGACTTAATTAAACAACAAATGTTAATTTTTCTTAACGTTGTTTTTATACTTAATTATTTTTCGCGTTTTTTTTCATATTTTTCTTTTCAATAAGTTATTAATTAGGAAATCTATCATTTTAAGATTAATTATAAGAGTATATTAATTTTTTTTTAACATAACATAATATAACATAAAATTTTGCTTTATAAAGTTTTTTAATATTATATATAAATACATATACAATCGTAAATTTAAATTTTGTTAATAAATTTTATAGTTTTTTATATACACATTTAGAATAGTTTCTTTATGTTGATTATATACAAAAATAGTTTAAAAAAATTAGTTAAAACAATAATTAAAATAATAAAAATATAATTAAACATCAATAAGTTTTACCTAAATGAGTAAAAGCCTTAAAATTAAGCTTGAATTAATGGAGGTTTAAGAAATAAAGACGAAAAGAAAATTTTATTGTTTTGTTATTGTTATATAAATAAAATTTTCAGTTACATATATATCTTTAAACACCGCACAATGGGGTCAAATCTGTATCTCTAAAATTTAAAATCAGACCTCGACATACAACACAAAATGACTGTGTTATCACAGAGTGACTACAAGATGATTTTTCCGAATGCTTATGAGCTCCTCTGCATTTCTGCCAACAGTGATCATCAACAAATCTGAAATACTTTTACTTCCGAATCTAATTACAAACTTGTATTTTCCTTTTCCCCAACAACAAACTAAGCGAAAACTCACACATTTACTGTCCACTTTATCTAATTCAACCTAACTCCAAGAGTAACACAATTCAATTTAATTGACATACAATTCAATTTAATGCGAGCAGTAGTAGTTTTGGAGATACAGATTTTATTACCAAAAAATTTGTGTTTGACCTCTCTGTGTACTTCAAGTTTAATTAAAAAAAAAATATATATATATATATATATATATATTTCAATATCTAATCAGATTTTAGATCTTGTTACTATTCTATTCTCCAAATAGTATTTTTTGTTTTATGTTTTCTTTGACTTTTTTTGCTATAATTAATTTTATTTCAACCAATTCATTATAGCAAAAAAGTTGTTGTTTTGTTCTTTTTTATGAGTATTTTTCGTTTGTTTCGTAAAAGTTTTTATCCCGATTTTTTTTTTTTTTTTTTAATAAAAAAAACTTCTTTAAAATTTTCATTTATCAGAATTAAATGCAAATAAAAGAAATTGAAAAAAAAAAAACATTTTGGAATGAATTTTAGTATCGATTTTTGTAATTCGTATAGAAAAGTTGAGTAAAAAAATTAAGTGTGTAGCGAAAAGTATGAAATGCATATACCATTCTGCTGGTATTTAATTATAGTCCACAAAGTCCATAAACAATACATTACAGAATTGATCATCAGTTTTTGTTATACTTTAATCAGGTAAATCTTTAAGATATATTATACAGTAACAAGGTAACATATTTTATCAGTTTAAGTTAATAATTTAGACCTGAAAAGTATATTTGAAGGTATTTAAAAAAGGTTCGAGTTCAGGAAGTTGCTTTTATAATATATATTAATTGGCCGTTGAAGCTCTCTTTATTACTTTGACGTAAAACAAATAAATCAAATAATTAAATAGAAATTCGAACCTCGGGGCAGTCGTTAAGTTTATTTAAAATGTAGAATACACCTTAACACTTTAAAAATTACACAACACATTCATTCCAATTTGTTAAAAAAATATGTAAATGCAAAAAAAAAGGTTCGAAAAAAGAAGTAATGAATAATCAAAATGCTATATATTAACTCAAAGTATATCGTATTTAAAACGATATGTTATAAAATTTTTCAACATAAAATTAAAAGCAAATAACTTACGGCGACAACGTTTCTGGGTATTACGTAAAAGACTCGTAGAAGAAGTAGACGATGCAGCTAATGAAAAGCCTTTAAATGAATTAATTGCTGTTGAAGGTTTTTCTAATATCGATTGACGTTTCACATGATGTTCATGATGATTGTGATGTTGCTGATGATGTTGATTGAAATTATTAAATGTAGTGTTAATACGATTTGTTGTTGATTGGTATTTTATATTGCTATTGTTGTTATTGTTATTATAATGATTAAGGTTGTAATTATTATTATTACTAGTAAAATCAGACCATGATGATGACGAGGAGGAAATATAATATAAAGGTTTTTTATTATCAACACGTGAACATGAGTCATGATGGTCATTTTGATGTTGGTAAGGTTTATAAGATGTAGGTGTTACTTTTATATTGTTATGCTGATGCTGTTGTTCATAATATTGATTTAGATTTGTTATATAGTAATAATCATTGGTGGCTACAACATCAATTTCAGCATAATTATCATCATATTCTTCTTCGTCTTCTTCCACCTGTTGATATTTAAGGCCCTCGTTGATATTTATTAAATCGGTATTGTGATACAAATGTTTGTTTAAATACATTTGGTGTTTAATATTAATTTCATGTTGATTTTTATGAAATAATTTATCAAATCACATATTTTCATCAAATTTGGCAAAATTTGTATTGTCATCATCCCAACCTCCACCACCACTCATATTACCTGCCGTTGCTGTATTATTTGAGGAGCCACAAGTTCCAGGAACGGCATTAGAAGTTGTTTTGTTCGCTTCGTTCTTTTCACTGGGTCCAGTTGTGACGCTGCTAGTAGGAGGACTGTTGAAAAATTCATCATCCTCAAAGGGATCTTCAACTTTTTTGGCAAATATATTTACAGACTCAGATTTCTTAATTAATTCCTGCTGACGTTGTTGTAGTTTATTGTTGCGCATTTGCTGTTTGGCGGTTTTTTGTATGGATTCTTGCCACTGGACATCATCATTTTGGAAGGCATCGAAAGTGGCCTTGGAAAAATCATCTTCAAATGCATCGTCGAATTGTGATACCTTGACATTGTCATCGAACCTTAGCTTTGGTGTACTGGTCTGCGTAGAAGTTTGTGGTGATATGCCACGATTTTCTAAATCATATTGCTGCAAGGATCCAGTAGGAGGATGTTGGAAATGTTTTTCTCTCTCCTGGCCGGCTGAGAAATCATTGGAAAACCTAAATGATGATTTGGAAGCCGGTGTATTGGCTGCACTAACATTGGCCGCTGGTGTTGAATTACAACTGGAAGCTGTGCCTGCTGGTGCTGGTGGTGGTGAGGATTGATTAAAGTCAGATTCGAAACCAACATCAAAACTAAATTTGGTTGTAGCATTTGGTGTCGCTGTGGGTATAGCGCTACTTGTATTTGATCGAGGTGTAGGAGTCTGTTCATATTCTCCATCGTCTCCATCATCATCAAACCCATAATCTTGGAGATGTTTTGGTTCTGTGGGTGGTGGCAAAGGTCGCCTTATATAGCTGCCCTTACCGCCTTTGCGGTATGTCATTGATGTCATTTGTGTCTGAGATGATGGTACTTCTTTTCTCCTTCTAACATGAGCATCCATCATACGATTGTGCATTTCATGGCGACGAATTTCAAGACGAGCAAATTTGTCCTCATCAGCTGGTGATCTTTCATCATCATGTTCAACACCATGATCTTCTTCTTCCTCTTCTTCATCAACATAATCTTCGGCATCGTCATCGAGATCTTCACAAGAGATGTAATCATAATTACCCGGGCGGCCATAACGACCAGCTGAACTAGGAACAGCTGGTAAATCTTTAGATCGTGTAGTTCTCTTTTTGCGATATCTGTTTATAAAAATTATAAAACCAATTATTTATAACATTGAAGTACAAAATAGAATATTTATCAAAATACCTTCTGTCCTTCTCTTCATCTGAGCCAGATGGTGTTTGACCTTTAACAGCCGCTCGTCGTCTTTCAGCTTCTGCAGCACTTGCAGGTCTTTTCCAAGAGGATGTCGTTGATTTTTGACCCGGCAAAGGAGGTTCTAAAATACCCGCAAACAACATTAAATTTTATAGAAAAAACAAAATAAAAAGTAACATATTCCCTCTTACCTTCTCCATCCCAAGGTGATGAACCACTACTCTTACGTATGCGTCCCTGAGAACCCATTACACTACTTCCCGATCCTAAAACTCCACCACCTACACTTTGCGTAGCTAATTGACTAGGTCTTTGCAAACTTCGCGTATCACAGCGTGATCTTTGATCGCGATAATGATATTCTTTTTCCGAATCTTGATCATAATCAATATCACCCGTAACACGTAAAGATTTCAAAGATTTGCGCAACGAACGACTTTTATCGGCTGTCATAACACAACGTTCACGACCATGATATTCATCACGACTATCACAACTGCCATAAGGATCAGATGGTATACCGCCACTATCGTAGCTGCGCCTACGGCGTCTTTGCGGTATATTAGAACCTTCATAAGATTCGAGACTTTCACGATCGAATGATTTACGATCACGTTCATACATATAGTCAGCCGTACGTTGTCGATGTGTTGGCATTGTGGGCGAGCAACATTCAGCCTTCATTTCTTCGTACATTGACGCTAAATGAGCTGGAATTTTTCCCGAGGCTGCCAACATTTCATCGAAATCATCGAGATTATAAATACGTTCTGTAGATCGAGGATTGGAGTCACCACGATAATATTTTCCGCGTTTGTCATACACACTTCCCCCAGCCGAACGACGATCATAACTGGAGGTGGGTGGTAAAGGTGGTCCCACATTTCTTTTATCATAAATGGGCGGTCCATAGGTTGTTCTTTCATACGCTGAGCGTTCAAAGTTACGTCCCCTGGCCTGTTCAATGTCTTGGGAGGACCAAGTGTGATGAGGATGTTGGACACTATGATGGTGATACCAACCGGGAGAATCTGCAACAATTTGCCCTTCGCTTGCAAAATAATTCTACTATAAAGCTATTTTGAACTTACCCATATCAAAATTATCCCTACTTCTGCTCAAACTATGTTTATATTTGCACTGATCTCTATCCCTTCTGCTAGTGGCAAAGTCTTGTTCATAACTACAAAAATATAAACAAAAAATATTAATATATCTTTTAACTGTATTTTCATTTATTACTCACTCGTATTCATCATCACAGGAATTCATGCGTCTTGCATGACGTCTATAGTAACCATAACGGTCAGTAGTTAGACTACCTTGTAATTGTCCGGTCAAACGTTTACTCTGTGGATATTCCATCATGTGAGTTGGCGGTACACTACCTTGATCTTCATCCCAGCTTAAATCCCTTGATGAGGAAGAAGTATTTTGGCGTTCTTTTTTATGATAACGCCGTTGAGCTGAACTGCTACCACCAATAACTGCAGTTTGATGTCCCAATGACAAACTACTACCACCCATAGTGTGCTTTTGCCAAGCTTCTTCTCTAGGATCCGACGAACAAGGCGACTCTATGGCACTATCATTTTGAGAACAATTTGAAGTAGAGCCAGGAGGTGGTGGTAAATTAAGGAAATTATTGGCTTTTGATACATGTTTTGCAGAGGGTCTCGCTCTTTTATCAGATGCTACAACCGGTTGATGTTGGGGTGTATCAAAAGTAGCCCACGAATCATTGGAAGGTTTTGTTATGGCTTCATTTTCTATTTGTTTGGTAGCAGCATCGATTATTTGTGAAACTACCGTTAGTTGGGTAGGTAGTGGTGATATTTGTTGGGATAAATTGTTATTGGGTGACTTATTTTGCTGGCTAGTTAAAGAAGGCCCTGGCGACTTTTGTAGAGGTATGGGTGAAGTGCTTACATCATTGAAATGCGGTGGTGTCATGGTGGTGGTTGCTGTGTGGGTATTTTGCTGCTGCTGTTGGCTACCAGTTGCGGCAGGTGAACTACGCTCGCGTGAATCCAAAGATAAATTTGATATAGCTCTGTGCATTAAATCATCAATTTCCAAGTCATCTTTGGATCCCGAAAGTCCCGATGAAGCTACACTAACCACCGACAAATATTTACTATCATTATTAGTGGGCATTTTACTTTGAGTAATATTAATTTGGGGGGGATTATCACTAAATTTCTCGGATTTTTCTTCAATTTCCTCCAATTGTTGATTCGAACTGGCCAATTGTTCGTATTTTGTGGTAGGCAAAGTGTCTTTGTCTTGTTCTTTTTCATTGCTATCGCCACTACTTAAAACACCAGCATCTTCGCGACCATTATTACGGCGCTCTTCTTCCTCCTCATCTTCATCTTCTTCCACGGTAATAGCGGAAGAAGAAGGTTCAACAAGAAAACCACGACTATCTACTAGTCCTAATCTTTGTTGTTGTGTAGTTGCATCTAAAGTCGAAGCTTGATCCATAAGTTGTCTTAAATCCTGATCTTCTTCATCATCATTGAAGCCACTGAAACCTTGGAAAGGTGATTTATTATCGCCCTCTACCTCAGTAGTAATGGAAGGTGGTTTGGGTGGTGGTTTATCAAATAGATTTTCCACCAATATTAAATCACGTAATGCAGCGTAACGATCTTTAGCCTGGGCCAGTACCTCTGTTATTTTGGTATCTATTTTAGGCGGTTGGGGTCCTGAAACCTCCAACATATCACCACTTAAGAGATCTTGAGGTTGATTTACATTCATATCCATGTCAGTAAGCGTATTTTCAAATTGTTTCTCATCTGAGGCCAAAGGAATTTCACTTTCCATAACATCTCCTATAAGATCGACACTTTCCTGTTGCTGTTGTAATTCTTGATCGATAATTTCACGGAAAACAGCATAACGATCTGCTGATGGCACCATGTTGGCATTTTGATTAATGGTCTGTACTGGGGGCTCTACGCTAACACTATCAAATTGCGCAAAATTGGCTTGAAAAGTTGTGCCATTAGCACTCGTCGACGTCTGTTGTTGAAAATCTTCACCAAATGTATCATCAAATTTCGCTACAAAAGTGGCCTCTTGATCAAAGTTCACCTTAAAGATGGGCGGTGTTTGTTGGTGAGTATCGTCGTGTATTGCTTCCACTTTGGTTTCCACTTTAGATGGTTTACTTTGTTCCAAAAATTCCGAAAGATACGACGTTAGCTCAACCAGAGTCATGGTAGAGAGTTTGGTCGTAGGCACATTTAATTTAACAGCCAATTCATCAATACCCAGGGTTAGTAGCTGAGTGAGAGTAATATCAGGAACTATGGTCGCCGTAGCTGGACTATGATGTTCTAAAATGTTTTGTTGCTGCTGTTGTTGTTGAATTTGTTGCAGAATTTCACTTTTGTTTTCGTAAATGTCATGAGCTTTACTTTGCTGATTAAGCGATAGCTGACGTTGAGTTCTGGTCCTTGAAGATATTTGTGTGGGCGGTGGCAAGAGAGGAGGCACATCTGTCATAAGGTTGTTTGTTGAGGAGCTTGTTGTACCCACAGAGCTCATAATGGATATGGGAGCCAAATAATCATCTTCGGTATGACCTGGTTTACGTGGCCTACCCGGTCCGGGATAAGAACCATCGGTACGACCAACACGCCGTGAAGGCAACGGTATAGGTGGCACATCTGTGCTGGCTGAACGTCCTGTCAAGTTTTTCGAAACCAAAACTGAATTTATACTATCATAACGATTGCCCGACATTGAAGGCGTTGCCGTTGAGCTCAAGCTGTGACTGGCTGTTGTGCGTGATCTTATAACGAAGTCATTAAATTGCTTTTTAGGTGGCAAAGGAGGTGGTTCAACACATGTGCCATAATCTGGTCGAGGTGGGGGCTCAGGTGCAGTTTCAGTTTCACTTAAAGAATCCGATTCCTGCAGGCGTCTCATGTTAATGGTATTCGAATCGCGTTTAGAAAATCTCGATGATTGTCCAAACAAATGAGGCATTTTCTTGTTCGATATGCTGGAAATCACATCGACTGTTTGCTGTTTTAACATCGAAGCCGGAGGTAATGCGGCTGCGGAAGGAGGAGCTATGCCAACTCCACTTGTAGTAGCAGACATTGTAGAGGGTACTGGACGAGATCTAACCGTGCTAGAAGGCTGAGATAAATCACCCTCAGGGGGTAAATTAACTTGTAAATGACCAGCCAAGAGATCTTGTGTTGCCTGTGAGCCAATACTTGTTAGTTTGTCCGCAGAAGGCGACAAAGAAGTTGATGATTTCTTAACTTTATCCACACCCTCTCCGATGCCACTGCTATTAAATTCAAATTCAAAAGGATCTAATTTTGAAAATAAATCTCCTCCTTCTTCGAAAGGATCACTTTTTTTGCGAGTAGGTGAAAAGGGATCAGTATCACGGGGTAACATAACAGGATCGGCAGCGGCAGCAGTAACGGCAACTGGTTCTAGAGGAGGATGATAGCGAGAAAAACGTAATGCATTATTAGTTTGATTCATACAAGTTGACTGAGTAGTAGTTGTTGTTGATGTTGTTGTAGTTGTTGTTATTATTGTTGTTGTTCTTGTGGTGGTGGTGGTGGTGGTTGTAGTGAAGGATGATGATAATGATGATAAATTTGTAGTTGTATTTGTTGCTGTTAATGATGAAGATGATTCATTAAGATTCGTAGGAGCAATAGCTGCATTTTGAAACGCTGCTAACACGACACGACCTTGACTACCACCTTCACCAGAACTACCAACATTTTTACACAAATTTTTAGTCTTTGACATGCTCATGGGCATTGATATTGATGTTGATGTTTGCGATTGATGATTTATTAATAAATTACTACTAGTGTTTTTGTTATTATTGTTATTGATATTACTATTGTTAGGAATGTTATTAATATTATAAAGGTTAATCATATTATTATTATTAGAAGTTGAAGAAATACTACATTTATTATTAGTTGATGCATTAGTTGTTGTACATGTTACAATTATGGATGTGGGACAAGTGCATATTAAAGAATTTGATTTACGACTAAAAGCAGAATTTATTAAAGTATTGCTAGTGGTGGCTGAAGTAGAAGAAGAAGAAGAAATACAAGAGGTAGCACAAGTGGAAGAAGCATTGGTGATATTCTTAATATTAGATACATTTACATTTAAATTATTTGTGGCACAAATTGTGTTGGTAGTGTTTATGGTGGCGGTAGTGGTTGTGGTAGCAGTTGCTAATGAAATATGACTATTATACACATTTGTTGTAGCAGTGCTAGTAGCTAATTTAGCAATAGCAATTTTATTTTTATAATTAATAGCAGTAGTAATCATATTATTACTGCTACATGTGGTAGAAGGTAGTATAGAAGTAGAAGTATTATTAGTACAAGTGATAGTACCTGTTGTTGCAAAATTAATTATTGTATTTGATGTTGCCGATGATGTTGTTAATATTGTTGCTGTTGTTGTAGTTGTTGCTAAGTTTGTTAATATAGAATTTAAATTGTTAGTATTAGTAGTGGTTGAAGTGGTGCTGCTGCTGGCACTAGTTATTTTAAATGATTGTTGCTGTAGTTGTTGTTGAAGGGTAAGAGGAGGAGGAGCATGATATTGCAATTGTTGCTGCTGTTGTTGTTGCTGATATTGTATTGATTTCAATTCAAAATTGCCTAAATTTAAAATATTATCTGTCAAAGATGATGCATTCATTTTTTTATTTAAATCAGTCGCCATTAAATTCATTGTCGTTGAAGTTGTAGCCATTATGTTGGTCAAAGCTGTTGTTGCAGTAGCATTAGTAGAAGTTATTGTTGCTGTAATTGTGGTGTAAGTAGTTGTTGTCAAATCTTTAAGTACTTTTTTTGGAGGATTTTTAAGCTCTTGGAAAAAGTATTTTTTATCAACATATGGTCTGGTACGACCAGTACCTAAGGGATCCAAATCTGTGAAAGCATCTGATCAATTTATGGACAAAAGGACAAAACACAATCAATCATCAATAAAGCAAATTTTTTGATTTCTGTTTTATATTTTTTATTTTTTAACCACGAAAAACAGTGAATTTTTTATATATATATATTTTTAATTATTATTTTTTTTTTTATTTTTTTATTTTCAATAACAAAACAAATAAAACACATTTAATTGAAGTTTAAAGAATAGTTATAGAATTGATACGATACTCGTTGATTTGGTTTTAGGTGATTTGGTTTCTTTTTATTTGGTTTCATTTGATTGGTTGGCTGTTTATTTTGGTTTGATTTGGTTTGGTTTAGTGATTGTGAGCAATGTGCATGTGCAAGAATTGGTGAATAAGATTTGTTAAAAAAAATAATTATAAATCATGAAAGAAAATAATAAAAAAAAATATGTCAATAAGATGAATATAGACTATTACTTGTAAAAACTCTGATTCATATTAAGTGAAATGCAATCATATTTTAATATTTTCAATAGGTTCAATGGGCAGCTTTCAGAACAATATAGGACAGCTCACTTGGGTCAAGTTTATCCGAAAGAATTTTGAGGATCTATTGTTACATTAATTTTAGAAGCAATTAATATTTCATAACAGCTTCTATATCGGTTTCACCTAATTAATTAGTAATATAAGAAAACAATAGACAAAACACTTTATTGCTCATTAAGCGACAAGCGAACATATAAGTTGATCAATTAGTTTGAGTTTATTTTATTTGTGTGTTTAAATCCTTATAAGTAAGAGATTCGATATAACGTAGCCTGTTAGCCCAGTCTGTCTAAATGTTTTGCCAATATGACAAATTCCAATATCGAAAAAGAATTTCAAAAATAAAATCGCAAAAAATAGAAACTAATATCAAAATAGAAAAAAATACAAAATGAAAATATCGCCAAAAACGAATTACAGCCGAAAAAAAATATATCACAAAAAAGAGATCTCAGAATAAAAAACTAAACTGCCATATATACTGAAATAAATCGAAAAACACCAAAAAAAAGTCGGCAGAAAATAGAAAAAATGTTACAAAAGCAAAATTTTAAAAACCATCTGCTCGAAAAAAAATTATAATTAAAATCGATAAAATCTGGAATTATATAAAACTTTTTCTCGGTCCTTAGGTCGGGCATATATTTTTTTTTTTTTTTTTTTTTTTTTTTTTTTAAAAAAAAAAAAATCTTTTTTTTTTTTTTTTTTTTTTTTTTTTGCAAGAAAAAAAATAGTAATTTAAAAAAAATGTTTTCTATTGGTAGATTTCTTGAGCTCTATTATAGTATTCACTAATATAATTTACATATTAAACTTTCAGCATCCAGCGACATAACGCGTTTTTGTAGCTGTTTGTACTAAAAAATTACTTTCATCACGATCATCAAAACTAATTGTGTTAGGAGGACATTCACTCATTATAATTTACACAGTTTCATATGACTTTTGGAGTTATAAAACTATATTTAAGATTATTTAAGATTACCATTCTATTTTCTAAGATGCTGACCAAACATTTCAACACAAATGCCATTATGTACGTAAAAATTCTGCTTTTCGATGTTCCTATTTTATAATCATTTCGATAAACAATCAAATTTGGTTTTAAAATAATGTAGCAATGTAGAATGTAGAACTTAACGCGAAATATTACATTGCCCTCGTCACTAATATTATGAAGCTTCTTTTATGCTTTATTGACGGGGAATTTTCCGGAGTTTTTACCAAAAAAAAAAAACTACATTTCTTCAAAAAATTTTCAAAGGAATGTACTACGAAAAAATTACATAAAAAAACATGAAAAAACATTTTATTTATTTATTTATACCAATATAATATAGTACTTCTTGTTTATCTAAAAATGTTTCATATTGCTAACAATAATTTTTTAAGGCTTTCAAAAAGGATTATTTGTTTCCAGGCCAGGGAAAGGCCATTATGATCTCTTATAAACTAAAATATTATATAAAACTTCCTTCATCATCTATATACATTCTTATATGACACAACAAAGGATAAATATAAAGAAATTGCGATAGAATCAACAAAATATTATTTAAAAAAAATTTTGTTAACAGCACGTACATAATAAAAACGCAAAATACTTTTAAAAACAAACATATGATGATGATTGTTAAACTTATTGAACGATTGATGAGTGGCGGATGGGTTATTGTTGTGTGGTTGTTAATTGGGTTAGTGAAAACATAAAAACAACATTCAACTTAAATGTATTAAATTACCTTATAACTAAATGCATTTCTTTGTAGCATAAAAGATGTAATAAAAATGAATTTCTAACTCACCCGATTTAATATCCAATTTTGAGTTTTGAGCCTCCGCTGCAGCCGTTTGAAAAATATCTGTTAGACTAGAACTATTGGCTAAATTTGCTTTATTTGTTTCGGTATTATTGGTCGCATTACTGCTAATATTTGTTATTTCTGCCATATCTGATGGTTTAGCATTGTTAGCGGAACAAGATACTGTTTCATATATGTGATTGGGTGGTGTATCCGAAGATTCTCTAGCCGCTAAGGGAGCTCGGGAGGCTAGGGGAACAGAACTAGAAAGAGAACTGGCTAAAGGGGGCATACCCATTAAACCAGGAACCACTGCTTTGGAGGTATCAAAAACATCATTGTGAGCATCTAATTCACGCAACCAATTGTCATCATCATCGTCCAGGGGTTGCAAATTTACTGTAGTTGTTGTAGTATTAAGACCTGAAGAAAAGATGTTAGATGAATAAGCATAACTATGGATGAAATGGCTAAAAAGAATTACCAGTACTAGAAGTTGGTACATTGGTCGCACTGATGCTAATATCATTTGGTTTGGTAGTAGTTTTACTACGTAAACGTCCAGGCTCGGGCGGGGGTAAAGTCTAAAAGATGAATAGATATTACAGATATTTAAAATCTCTAAAAAATATAAGTTTATATTAAACATACCGGAAAACTGGTAAAGGAATCACCGAAAGGATCATCATCGCTACCACCAACACCACCACCTGCCATAGTAGAAGTTTTTGAGGTCAACGTGGAGTTTTGTTGCGTATGTGAGTCATTGGGTGTAATACGTTCCATTTGGGTAATACCTCTTTGCAAAGAACTAAGCTCTTGTTCTAAGTCCACCAAATCAGCAACAGACTCGGGAGATATCTTAAATTTAAACAAATAATATTATATCGATCGGTATATATATATATCATCTAATTTACCTCTTTTGAAGCTCCTTTTGAATCTAAATTAACACCCAAACGACTGGCATTTGGTGTATTCGTCGAACTACTAACCATTGTATTTAACATACTCAACGTAGCTGCTGAGGTAGTAGAACCACCCAAACCTGAAAGATCATTCTGTCCGCCCGTTGCTGCGGCTGCACTTTTTAAAGACGACAACGAAGACAACTGATGCTGTGTATCATGATGATGTAATGATTTTGATTGTATTTGCTGACGTGCCAATTCAATTTCTTTTTTCTTCAATTCAAATACAACTTGAAATAGATCTCGCATTGCTAACACCACTTGAGAAGCCGCTTTATCTGTTTTAATACCAAAGAAACGATGACCACTATCGGGTGAACCGAATATATAACCAAATGCTCGAGAATCAGTCATATCTTGTGCTATAAATGAGATTTTATGTACGGGATGGTGATAGAGAGAATCACCAGTTTTTTCATCTCTTAAACGTAGACCATCAATGGTGACGTGTATGGTAATGCGTTGTTTGTGTTCGCCAGCGGCACGTATGGCCATTTTTAAATCTTGTAAGGCCTCTTGACACATGCGATCGCCACGTGCCTCACCCACCTCCAATATGCCAATAAGTTTGGCTTTGAATTGCACGC
This sequence comes from Phormia regina, assembly GCA_001735545.1. Classification (NCBI taxonomy): domain Eukaryota; kingdom Metazoa; phylum Arthropoda; class Insecta; order Diptera; family Calliphoridae; genus Phormia; species Phormia regina. The sequence goes on from MINK01172422.1 coordinate 29,825, forward strand.
CATCGCCGAAAAAACGCCCCGGATCATTGCGATCTAAAAAAATGTTGAAGAATGATTGAGAAAAATTGTTTTATGAATGTAATAAATTCAATTTATTGTAGGCTGTCAGTAAATTTTAACCAAAAGAACATATTTCTTTTTTTTTTTTTTTACTTAAAATTTTTTATTTTATATATGTACATACATATTTGAAATCTTTAATAAATTTTGTAAAAAATATTTCAAAATAATTTCGTTCAATTATTAAATACATGAGCTGGACCATTTTTTAAATACCTCCAAAAATGTGGTTTTCGATCAACTTTTTGTAAAAAAAATACAACATACAATAATATCTTCAATTATATTTTAGGCATCATTGGAAAGCATTGTGTGAAAATACTATTGACACATTGATTTAACACGTTAATGGCACAAATAGTACTATAGTTTGATTACTATCGCGGTTTTTTATTATCTTACTAACTTTTCATAAATCTATCATTATTTAAGTGTAATAAGTACATAAAATTGAATTATGAGTAAAGTGTTAATATTTCGCGATTGAAAAGTGTACCTCTTTTATATTATTATATGGTACAACTCACGTAAATGTTAAGATTGAGTCGTAACATTTTGGGAATCACGTAAGAACATACTAATCTTCATTTCTAGAGGGGTACATTTGCAACTTTTTTTGTAAGGCACTTCCATATACATATATGACAAACAATATTTTTGTCATATTTGCAAAAAGAAATAAATTTACATATTCTAAAGTACAAATGTTTGTTAATGCTAACAATGTTGCGACATTAGTTTTGTTGTAGATTTACAGCCGTATTCACAAAAAAAAATTATGTTTGATAAAGGTTTACTATGTAAATTTCCATAAGAAAAAATAGTAAACCTTTATCAAGCATACATGTGGATACGTCTGTTAGTACTTAAAAAAAATAATTCATCATTGAATATATACACATATATTTCTAAAAACTCTATAATTTAATATGCTATAATTTTAATAGGGAATATCAATCTAAGATCATACAAGCTCTATTCCTTTGGATACAAAAGAACTTCCCCATTAACATTTCTACACCGATACATATAAGAACACCAAAAATATTTAGTAAATCCCAAAAGCATATTAAAGAATTAATATAGGGAATAGCAAAATAATATCTCAAAATCACAAAAAATTACGAAAAAAAAATTACGTTAGAAATTATTATTTTTTTTTTTTTTTTTTTTTGGAAAATTCTTTAAACGATTTAAACTTTCCACCCAAAAAGCTAAATTCTATTAATGATTTCAATAAGAACTAATTGTCTACTACAAAAAAAGCACGTATATATACATCAGTGCTCCATATCTCTAGAGAAAAACTGTAAATTAGCAAATATAAATAATAAACTAATGAAAGAAAGTATAAATTAAAAATTAAAAAAAAGTAAACATTTACATTTTAAATAATTATCCCCAGAGATAGCGGTGGATGCTGCAGAAGAAGTGCCAGCAGCTGTTGTATTATCATGATGTTTTCCATGACTACTACCAAATGTACTGGCAATTGATAATGTTGAAGAAGCAGATGATAATTTGGATACCAATGATTTAACCATAATGATGAGACAAACCGAATGAAACTGATACACTGCCAGACAGACGATATTATTGAGTGAATGGCGATGATGGTGCTACTAGAGCGCTAGAGTAAATGATGAGATTTTTGTTGTTCGTTTTTTTTTTTTTTTTTATTTTATATTTTTTTTTAATGAAACAGCAATTGCGACAATTGAATTAGACAATCATAACGAAACTACGTTCAGCAGATACACAAAACACAGAATAACAAAAACACATTAAATAATAATAGATTGCTGCTGTTTTGCATCAAAATGTTCCTCGCACGTCTTTCACTGCGACCTCTTTATTTGGTTTTCCAAGTCTGGTAAACTACACCTGTTTATAATGATGGAGATGTAGTGGTAGTGTTTCATTTAACTATTATTATTATTTTTTGGTGCGCCATAATGTTATTATGGTAGTTTAATTATGAGGAATTCTTTTTTCTATATCTATAAATCATACCCATAATAATGGTGAACTGAGAACTGAAAATTGAACTATCCAAAGCAAGCCCATTATCAATTTGTTTTTTACACTTATTTGTTATTTCCCATTCTATACTACTTGTATTTGCATCATTTACAGTTTTACTTATTTTGTTTGTAGGTTCATCACAAATTTTTTTGTTCATTCATTTAGACTAAATATTTTCACTTGTTGTTATTGTTTCGAGTAGTGTCTGCTGCCTCCTTCTCCACCTTCTCTTTTTTTTTTCTTTGGTGTGTTCCATACAATAACTGGAATTTTAATTTTGTTTTTAACTACATTGATTGGCTTTTTGCGTTTTTGTTTGTTTTTATTCTATATTTCTATTCTAAATGATCTCAACAGCATTTTTGTTGTTAATTAATTTTCACTCTTCTTTTCTACTTGTCATAGAAATTTGTTAGGTTAATTTGTTGTTTTTATTTACAATTTCTTTAAATTTTATTAAAAATTATAGCAAAATAATAATTGAACACAATTAATTTCGAACTGCCACAAATTTGTTTATTTGTTAATTTGTTTTGTGATGTGTTTGCTGCATTTTGCAGTAAAACAGACCCCTGCGCCGACCGATTTTAGCGGCGGTGGCTCAAAATCGGCTGCTAGCCGGCTGAAAGTTGAACATAACTTTTGTAATAAAAGTTTTATTTAGAACAATAAAATTTAAAGTTTTCAACAAATACAAAATATTACTAAGTATAATACAAAGTCAAATAACAATAACATAATATATTATCAACATTTTCCCTTGTTATGTGATATTAGAATTTTTTAATCCGATTTGATCACAAAGCATCTTCAATTTTGTTGGCTAACTGATTTTGTGTAGTAATTTGTTGAACTTCAATATTCCCTTCAGCAACTTCATCTCGTACAAAGAAATGTTTTGTAGTGATATATTTTGTTAGCTTATGATATTCAGAAGAAGCAGAATAATCAATTTGTAGCAGTGGAATATCATTTAAATTGATTAATTCAGCACATAGGCGTTTTGTTGCTTTGGAAGAAACAAAACAAAACTTTGTCTTTGATTTGGCCATGAAATAACACCTCCAACAAGTACGCCAGTTGAAGATCTTCCAGTTTTTGTACATCGTCCAAAATCAGCATCACTAAAACATTCCAATTTTCGAACTGATTTATTGCTGTAAAAGATTCCATAACTTAAAGTACCGGAAATGTAACATATTTCAATAATAAAAATGTTTTATTTCTTAGTTTTCGCATCGTCTTATGGAGCACATTCGTAAACAAATGTGTGTCCAAGTCACCTTAGATATAAGGGTATATATTACTTTTCTAACAAATTACAAAAAGTTTTATTACGACAAAAAATCATATATAAAAACGAACTAATTTTTACCAAGGATGTTCACGTTTTCGATTGGTATATATAAAACTTTTTGGTTAAAACAAACAAAAACTGGTATTGTAAAAAATTACATTTTTAAGCTTTAATGTTTTATTCACGTTTTAGAAAAAACGTGTAAAAAAAATTGTTCACACTTCCGAAATTCAAATGAGCACTTCTTAAAAAACGGAATTTTTAAAATTATTAAAAATTATATACAGTTACGGACTAAGAAATAGGGTCAAGTATATTTATAAGCATATAGAAAATTAATATCCTTTAGTATTGGCCCAATAACGGTACATCGTCTCAAACGCAAATGAGTACCGAAATCAACTATTAAAGGTGAATATTTATTAAAGGCATAATTAGAAAGTATACTCGTAAGAACAGCTGTTTTACAATTTTTTTATCGACGCTCCTCGCGTTACTGTCAAATTGTTTTTGTATTCCTATGTAAATTTTTTTCGTGAGCATTTTATTATTCCTCTCATTTTCTGTTCATATCATTTTGAAAAAAGAAAAAAACATTGTCGTTACGAACTTTTTAAAATACACACATAAACAAACTTTTGCATACGTGTATTTTTTGACAGTAAATCTTAAAAGATAGTTGTGTACTATCATAAACTAACACATCATTAGAAATGAATACATATTATATGTTCTTGAAGAAATAATTTTTGTATGTCCAAATTATATCTGTACATATCACAAAATAAAATAAAAAATAAATATATTATGTTCGTAGATTTTTTATTTTTAATAAACAAATCTAGCAAATATTTAGGCAGTGTTGCCGATTTCTATAAATTATCCAAAAATGGGACAATTTTAAATTCATTGCATAATTTTTGGATAACGAAATTTCTGTGTAATTTCAATGGAACTTCATTTCAATAATAAGTATATTATATGTTCATAAAAAGTCATGCATAGTTCTTGTATAGAATTGCTCTAATTTAGAGATTTCACACTGTGGAAATGGAAAACGGAATTTCGAAAAAAAAAAATGGCTAAAAACACTGTAGTATTCTACTGCAAGATTGCAACAGGAGCAGAATAAAATGTGTAACTTGTGAATTCCATGATTTATAATGCTTCCAAAAGAGAATTTTAATCACTCCTATGAACGTATGTATATCTTTTTATCAGGGAAGAAAATTTAAGTTCCACAAATTTTTAAGTATTTTTTTATTATTTAACAAACCTAAAACAAAATTTGTATTAAAAAAGATAAAAACTTTCAATTTATGAGAATCAATAAACAAAGTTCATAATACCAATACCACAAAAAGGAGTTGTAATTGGTAGAAAAATCAGGGTTTTAAATCTGTAAAACATATTGTTAAAATCAACGCTTTTACTTATTTATTTATTTTTATTTTTTTGTATCTATATTTAGGAGATCCCAGAGCTAAGACAAAAATAAATCTTAATTTTAAAAAGTTTACATTTTTGGATAATTTTTAAAATTTTGGATAAATTAAAGGCTTTGGTTGTTTAATATAAACTATAGACATCGACAACATTGATTTCAAGAGACATTGATATTTGAAATTAAAATGTTCTATAGCATCATATAAAAAATACAAAGTAATTTCAATTATAATTATTTGAAAAGAATCGGGTTTATTGAAGTTTGTTTTTTTTTTTTAGAAACAATTTATAGAGAATAATTTTTAGAAATAAAAGAAAAGATATTTTGAGAAAATTTTAAATGGAATTGTGCAATTTGCTCGAAATTGCCTATGTATATCAAAATTCGGGAAGAAGCCATTTATGGACCTATACTTGTACTTATTAAGTAAAAAATAAAAATACTATAAATATGTTTTATGCACTTTTTGTTGATTTCCGAAATTAGTTCATATATGGAAGCTTTTACTTACTTATATAAATAGTATTTGTGTCGAATATTAAATTGATATTAACATTTTTATAGGAGTTATGCATATTAAAGTGATTTTCGATTAAGGGGTTTATATGGGAGCTGTGGTAAATTATGGTCCGATCTTCAAGAAATTTGGCACACTTATTTGTGCTTGCATAAAACTTGTTTATGTTAAATTTCATTGAAATATTTTTAATTTTCAATGTAATTTTGATTGTAAAAACTCTATTCGAGAGAACATACCAAACATATGTTCCAAATTTGAAAATTCATGGAATTATATCTAAAATTGCGACCTGTACTTTGCGCACAAGTTTTACATTGACAGCCAACCAGACGGACTGACAAACGGTTAAATCGATTCAGAAAGTAATTCTGAGTCTGCTTGCATTTTGCACACACACACACACACATAATATCCCATCCACCTATACTAGTGTAGAGTTTAAAAATACGAGATACATACATATATTAAAATATTGAAATATATAAACAAAAAATAAAACCATATTTTAATTGTAGATTT
>MINK01172423.1:0-45417 GCA_001735545.1 Phormia regina
AAAAAAAAAAAAAAAAATGAATAAAATAAAATATATATATGGTACCCAGTGTTTAGAAAATCTTGTAGTACCATTTTGAGAATGAAATGGTACTTATGTCAGTGAAAATTCACATAGAAAACTTTATGATACTTTTTTAATTTTGTACTATTTCGTGCATCCAATGGTACATTTTGAAATTTTTATAATAATCAATCAGGAAATATGGAGTTAAAATACATTGCAATATTTATGTAGGTAGAAATTCACTAGGAAGATTTTGTAGTACTTTTTCTGGTGGTACTTTTTGAGCTTGCATTTTTTTAATAATTTAACTTATTTTTTTTAATAAATATTTATTTTTTTTTTTCAAATCTTGTTACTTTTTTTAAATCTTTTCTTTTAATTTTCCTTTACAAAGTATGACCGCTTCCTTTATGATATAAAAATCAAATAATTTTGTTCAGCAGCTCAAGTACATAACTCGACTCAAGTGCACTCTATGGGTACAACAAGCGCGAACAAGTGTATGTGTGGATACACACTTACACACAATTCTCTTTAGATAGAAAAAACTAAAAATAAAAAACATTTTTTTCCATTGTTTTAACTATATCTATGTGCTTACAAATATTGTTCTATAAAATGCAGCATCTTTTATAAATATTATTGTTGTTGTTGTACTAGATGTTTGCAATATAATCCAGCAGTCAGCAGTTGGTATATATGTTGCAAAAAAAAAAAAAAATTCTCAATTTTGTTGATTTTTTTTTTATAGAAACACAGATGTTTTCTCCAACATTATGAAGGCTTGGAAAAAAGTACACAAACACACACACTTGCATATACAAATACAAATACTTTTACCTATTGCAATTCACTAGTGTATATTTATATTTAACGTTTTCAAGATACTAGAAATGTTTTTAATTTTTTACTTTTCTTTTATTTTAAATATAAAAATTGTGTTTAAATACCGCCATTTATACACTTGTACCTTGTGTTCTTGTGTTTGTATTTGTTAAGTTTCCTAACCGGCTGTTTCCTTTTGCTGACGCTGCTGCTACGGCTGTTGCTGTAGTTTCCTTTTAAAGAGTATTTAATTTTTGTAATTTTATTTCTTTTATAATATTTAGCTGAAATTTTTATTTAGAAAAAGTTTTAACAAAGAAATATTTTTTAATTTAATTTCAAAGAAACATTAGGAAAATATTTGCGAAAGTAAAAAAGTATTTTGATCAAATAAAACAAATGGATTTTGAAGGACTATATTTTTAATTAAAAATAATAAGCCTTATTACAGTTTATTTAGATTTATACACTGTTTATATATTATTTACATAATATTTAATTTATTTATATTTTTCTTGTGACCTCTATGTTTTTTTATATTTTCTTTTAAACATCTGGCATCTTTGTTTGGTTGCATTTAATTAAAACTCTGTTTTTTATATATTTTTTATTTATGGTACCTCGTTGTTTTTGCCTAAAGCCTGTTTTTTCTTCTTCACAATTCTGCTGCTTATTTCAAATATCTACACAAATGATACGCGAATGAAAACTTAAACTTTAAACTAAAAACAAAAAACTAGAAATTGTTTTCTTGCAACATCTGTTGCTCGAGGCTTTGGTAGTTGTGGAAAAATAAGTTTTTATTTGTTTTTGGAATTATGCAATAGTTTTTCATAGAAAAACCTAAGTAGTGAATTTTTCCAAGGTTAAAAGGAAAGTGTTGTTCAATTTTAATATTAAAAAAACTGTTAATAAAATTTTATTGAAACAAAAAGATGAATATAAATGAACTTAAATGAGAAATTAATATAATATTAATATAGAGCAACATGTTGCAGAACTAAAATATTTTTTATTCAAAATTTAAATATAAATAAATAAATAAATAAATAAATAAATAAATAAAATAAATAAATAAATAAATAAATAAATAAATAAAATAAATAAATAAATAAATAAATAAATAAATAAAATAAAAATAAATAATAAATAAATATAAAAAAAATAATAAATAATATAAGAAATAAATAAAAAATAATAATAAATAAATAAAAAATAAATAAAATAAATAAATAAATAAATAAATAAATAAATAAATAAATAAATAAATAAAAGAAAATAAATAAATAAATAAATAAATAAATAAATAAATAAATAAATAAATAAAAGCTTCTATGAAAATATTTATTTTAAATAGAATAATTTATTAAACTTTTTTTCATCATTTTCCGATTATTGCGACGAATTTATACTTTTTCCGCTTGTTTTCGACTTTATGCGTCAGATTATAGATTTATTTATTTTGTCTTGTATTAAAGAACTATTTTTTAACATTATAATGTGGAAGAGGCTAATCGTTTGTAATCAGAAAACCCGGTTGCCGCCAACAATGAAATTACAATAGTTCCACTATCACTCGATTTTACCCAATTATATAATACCTATAGTATTAATGATCAAAAATTTATTTTGTTTATTATTTTAAGATTTAGTGTATATTAAGAACCAAATGTGGTGCTTTTAAAGTGTAATAACTCAGAAACTACTGACTGAAATACATATATTTGTTTCAAATAACTGGTTTAATTAAAATATAAAAAAAGAAAAAATATTCTATATTTCTTTCTATGGAACAGTTTCTTTTTTTAATAAAACTCATTATTTTTCGTTTTGATTTAACATTTTACTTATATATATATTTTTATTTTATAATTTAAGCAAATAAAAAAATTACTTTTTTCCACATTTCTTTTTTTTTCTTTTACTTTTTTAATTTTGAATGATGTATTTATGGGATGCATAATATAATAATGTATATGTTGCTTTATTTTAAATGTAAATGTTATTTTTTATATTTATTTTTTCTGTTGGTTTTCGCACATTTTTCAATTTAGTTTTTTTATACAATATTTAAAATAAAATAAGTAATTTTATGGATTAATTAATTAATGTTTTACAAAAATGAAAAGACACTTTAAGTGCCAAGCTGGGGATTTGTTTTATATTTTATTATTACATTTATTTAATTATTTTAATGATTTATTTTATCTAATTTTAAAGAAGAGAAGTGCTATTTAGTTATATTTTAATATATTTGTTTTTCCTCATATAAATGTGTGAAAACTTTTACGAGCTTTAATAACAATTTTTATTTTAAAGTTAAAAATATTTAATTTAATATATTTGTATTATATTTTATTATAGACATACATTTTAAATGTTAACAAACAAAATTACACGCATACGTTTATACAGACAGACACATACATTTATTTTATTATTATAGGTATATATTTATTTAGGTATTTTTTTTTTTAATTTTAAAGGCTTTAAAAGTATTATTTACTACTTGTTTAAGGTTCTTATAGAATTGTATTTTTGTTATAACTATTACTTATTGTGTTTTGATTTTATGGAAATTGTTTAGCATTAATTAATAATACACATACAATACGAATTTTATTAAAAAATACAAATTTTTTTTACATTAAAAAAATGGGCAAAGAAAAAAATATAAAATATATTTTTTAATAATAAAAATAGCGAAATTTATAATTTAACTCAAAAGTATCTTCAGTTTTTTTTTTCTTTGTTAAACTTTCATACATTGAATTTTACACTTAGCAGAAAAAGAGGGACATATTTTCTTTATAAAAAAAGATAAAAAAACATGTAATAATAATAATATAAAAAATCCTTAATTTAAAAAAATTTTGTTTTTATATTAATAATAGTTTTATAATTTATTTTATTTTTTATATTTATATTTATATATATATTTTGTTTAATTATATGTTTAAGGTTATTAGTTATGTTGTTAAACTATATTTACACTCACAAATATCATTATCATTATGATCCTTATCATTTATACAAAATGATTAAAATTTTTGTTTAATTTTAATAAGTTATCCTGTTGATTGGTCTTCTATTTTTGTTGATATTAAACACTATATATTTACTTGATTTTCTGTGCTTGAGTCTGGCTGTGTTTAAATTTTCATAAAAAACCTTTCTCACAATATGCCATTCGTGTAATATTGATAGCCATCGTAAAGTTTAGTTGAAAGACTCTTAAGAGAATCTTGTACTAATTGTTCAACTTTACGTTCCATTTCCTGTTCGGTTAAATTCATATGGAAACGTTTGCGGAGATTCTGTACGGTTCCAGAGCAACCATTTTTAAAACAAGGTAATTGGGCATCTGGAAAAAAGGAGAGAGAATGAGAAAAAAAAAGAGATATGTATATTCGACAGTGTCATCGGTATGGAAGTCTCAATTTTGATTCTTAAAGTTGATAAATATATGAGAGAAGATAACCAAAAACAATTGTCAAAAATATAACTTTTATTTTTTAATTCATATATTTTAAAACCTTTAGTGCTATTATATTATTTAATACCATTTTTCTACATTTTTTATAATTTTTTTAAAAATTTGTTTAATTGGTACTTTTTTTTTTTTTAAATCAGTTCGTTTTATAAACTGGTACATTTTCAATTTATTATTTTTTTATTTGCAATATTTATAGTGACAATTTAAAATTTAATATCTTAAAGAATTTTGTTTTCTTTTTTGAAATTTGTAACTTTTTGAAAGCTGTAATTTTTTTTTAATTTTATGAACTTTGAATTAACCTTTTGAAGATTGAAAGCTGTAATTTTTTTTTAATTTTATGAACTTTGAATTAACCTTTTGAAGATACTTCTTTTATTTGATTTTTAAAAATTGCCTTTCTTGAAAACTATCCGTGGTCCACCCACCTTACATATAACAAAAATTTTAAAATTTAATTTGTAATAATTTTGAAATTTGGATTTTTTTAAAGTAGTAATTTTTTGAAATTTAGAACTTTTTTAAATATGTATAATTGTTTTAGTGTATTTTTTTAAAGGAACTATTTTTTCTAAATCGATACTTTGGTTTTGACAATGTATATTTTCAGAACTTTTATTCTTTATTTGAAAATATCTATTTTTTTTTTAGAAATTAATTGGAATTTGTTGGCACTTTTTAAGAGTTTTATATTTATGGAAAAATGTACATATTTTAATTTTAATTAATTTTTGAGTTTTAAATTTTTGTTAATTAAAAAAATACTTACTGCTTCGCATAATTTCAACGAAATTAATTATACGATCCATATGCTTGCGAGCGGTCATCATGCCCACCAACAATAAACGATTAAATTCACGCCAATGTTCAGAATTTGTTCCACCCATGACATCCACAAATTCGGGTGTTAATTTGAAAGGAGATTGTTCAAAACCTTTAAGAATAAAAACTACAAACATAAAAACGAATTCTAAATAATAGTATTGCATAAACTTACCTAAATTTTTAGGCGATATGCTTAAAATAAAACCAAAATCAATATGTATAATATGGCCATCAGAATGCAGCAATATATTGCCATTATGCCTGAAAACAAAAATAATAATATTACATTAAAATTTATTATCAAATTAAATATTTTCATTTAAAAAATAAAAGAAAAAAACACACCTATCTTTAACTTGCAACAAATACGATATTAAGCAATATGCTGCACAACTTTGTACGAAATTCTTTTGAGCCACACGAAAAGCTTCACTGTCCTGTGCACCATATTCATCTATGAAATAATCGCGCAATGACTTGTTGGAATTCTTTTTGATTTGATGCAGTGATACGGTATTCAATATTGGCTCAATGAGACCACTATCATTTGAGAGACATACAATTTTATAAGGTCTCACCCAGAGATCAACATGTTCTTCTTGCCAAATGATTTTGAACATCTGAAAAGAGCGAAAATAAAGAAAAGAGCGTTAAAAAATAAATCACCCTGATATGCCAATAAGGAGACTCACATGTAACAATTGGGTAGCCATAAGTTCTTGTCTCAAATCATCTCCACACTTGACAATGGCCGATAAAAGACGCCAATTGGAAAGATGACCATAAGGTGAGGATTCTCGTATTTGTTTTTCTTTTTCATGCCAAGGTTCCTACATTTTTTAATTGATAATAAAAATGTAATTAAAATAATATTTATACATATGTATTACATACATAAACTCATTTTTTTTTAAGTTTTTCTTTACCTTAAGAGCTGCTGCTGAGGGATCTTCAGGATCATTGCTAAATGATTTTGTATTTTCACAATTTAAATTGTTACAATGGCGGGTACGTACATCTCCAATATTGAATAACACCGGCATGCCTAATTAAATAAGCCAAATAAATATTTAATATACCGGCATACATACATACATACATACATACATACATACATATATGTATAAATGTTTGAGCAAAAAACATACCTTGATCTCTAGAATCACATGAGTCCAAGGACATTTGTGAAATGGCATCACGTTCGGATTGTGAACGCATTTTACGCATGTGTAAATATTGAGCTGTTATCTCATCATCTTCCTGTGACCAAACATCATCTTCATTTAACTGAGGTGGAGCTAAACAACCAAGTGCGCTACTACTGCTGTGGGTCACTGCTGTTGCATAATGTTCAGTTGTGCCTGTTGACTGTTGCTGTTCTGTTATTCCGCTTGAAGACTCAGACAGTACTTTCTCCTTTTTACGTCTACAAGATGATGAACCGCTGTGACTGCTACAACTGGAAGTACGACTACAAGTAGCATGATTTTGATGTTGGCAAGTGCTAGTAAGACCTCCATCTAAATGTTCCTCCGATTTGGTATGTCGCAGTGATGGCATCATTTTCGGTATGAGAGAAGAAGAATAGATATCAGGTACTTCTACCACTTCTACATATATAATGTAAGGAGTCTTATCCTTTGAATTTAAAACAGCAGTCTTTTCCTCTGTGATACGCACAACATGATGTGGAATGTCTGAATACAAGGGTAACCAAACACGGGCCGGAAGATTTTTATTGATTAAATTCAAAAACATTCGTAGTGCCGAGGTTTTTTCGGCTTTCGAGGGAAGATTTGTTAGATTTTTTCCCACATTTATGAGAGCTTTCATGAATTCTTTTTGTGGTGCCGTTTTGGGGGCACTACATGAACACACCGTCTTATGGCCTAGAAGATCGTTGACTTGTCCGCGTACTGTTTCGAAACAAGTGCAGCCATTGTCGAATGCACGACCGGACGTTAAATCTCCGAGACATAATTTGGCGGGTGTGGTAGGCAAGGTTTGTGTAGTGTAAGGGGGCTGTTGATACAAACGATTTGATATGCTCAGATTAGAGCTAGCACGTCTGGAGTCGGCTAAGAGTACTGTGGCATCTGACTGCGATCTATGATGAGTTTTTTTGGTCAAAGGAGAAACTAAACTATGCTGCATCGGCTGAGCTGATGATTGTGCAGCATGAGACGATTCTTTTGGATCCGTTTTACCTAATTGCTTACGCTCCTTTTTCGAGAATAGCTCCTTCATTAAAGCCAATTGCGATTTACGACTACCCATAGTATCGACATGTTGATAGTTATAGGCCTCCAATAGCCATAGGCACTTTAGAGAAAAGTCTACCGATTTACGACATCTAATAGTTAGATAGGGATCTAATACTTCAGCCAATTCGTCCATTTGTATGTACATGACGATAAGTTGTGGTATATATAAATCAACCTCTTGATCGGGAAAACTAAAGATCTTGTTGCCAATAAAACTAAGAACTCCCGGTTCTTTGGAGTAAAAGAGATAATGTATGGCGAAATGTATGTTAAAAACTGGGGATTCAAAAAATCTCAATAGACCACTTGGGCCCTTTTCAGTCTTTTGTTGATTCGCTAAATCCTGCGAAGTTGTAGGACGCTCTTTGATAAAACATTTCACTACACCGGGTACTTTGAGCTTGTTCAAAGATGATATGGAAGATGACTTGGTTATAGTTAAAGTATTGTTGATATTGTTGTTATTAGTAGAGGCGGTGATGGAGGAGGAAGAGTTTTTAGGTACTTGTAAGTTTAACGTCTTCTCCACACACTCCGTTGAAGAAGAATCCTTATCTTGGGATTTCTCTGTTATACTAGGAGAATCCTGTGCGGGTGTTAAAGGCGACGATGCTGGGGTATTAGCCGCAGAATTGTTGGCCAATGCGGCTGCAGCTGCAGCAGCTGCCGCCTTTTTACTAGCGTTTGTTGTTAATAAACTAAAGAATTCTTTCTTCTTGGAAATATCAGTGGGAGATTTAATTTGCTCTGCAGTAGTTACTACACCCCCTGCTGAGTTAGTTGCATCCTCATTAGATTTTTGATTTTGTTTTGAGGCATTTTTCTTTTCGTGATTTTCAATTATGCTTTGAGCTGTGCGGAATATAGCATTTTTAGTGGCACCAAAGAAATTCTTAAATAACACATCATTTTTCGATGATTCACTTGGTGTTGAAGGCGTTTTGCTACCATTGCCTCCACTAACACTGCTAGCAGGAGAATTAGTTATGTTAGTCGCTGAGGCTGGTTGTGCACAATTATTTATAGTGGGAGTAGCGCAATCTACTACATCAGCGGAATTAGTCTCTGTAAGTGTATCATTTTCCGAGTCTGTACTAATCTTACATTTTTCCATATTTATAGCAGCTTGAGACATATTCATTTCACGATATCGCTGACGTTCACTTAAAGTATCATTATCGCCAGCTGCAGACAAATCATCATCAACATTATCCTCCGTATTTGAAGGTTTATCAACATTATTACTGAGATGTTGTTGTATTAGATTGTTGTGTTTCTTTTTAGAAGGCCTTAACGTACGACAGTCTGTATCGGGTGATTGATAGAAACAAAGATCCGATTGTAGCATATTGTATTCTTCATCCATTGAAGTAGTCTCCAGCATATCAATGCATTCTTCTTCATTGTCCATTTCTCCAGAATCTAAAGATTCATGAGAATGTCGTATGCGATTTAAAGAGATTTGATCGGAATCAGAACCACATATTATACCTATAATATTTAAGATGTTTTTAAAAAGATTGACATTTAAAAAAATAAATAAATATATGTTATTCTGAAGAGTTTCAAATAAATAAAAAATAAAATGGGAATAGGTGGATTACGAGTGTATACCTATATGTGTGGAGAATTTTTTTTGTTAACTTACCCGAATCATCTGACCCTAAACTGGTTAGATCTTCACGTTTTTTACCATTCTGATTAATATGACCTGAACCATTTATAACGGCCAAAGCATTATTTGAACCACTAGCAAATGATGAGTTGGTTGATGAAGCATTGGAGGAAGCCGTAGATGCTGATGAAGCAGCTCGTTGTACCATAGATGATGATGATGATGAGATGTTAGAATCTGATGATTTAGGTCGTAAACGTGTGCTAGGACAATATGGCTCTACTATAAATAAAAAAAAAAAAAATAAAAATAAAACAAATAAAATAAACAAATATATACATATATTAAACAGAAAATTAAATAATAATAATAATAATACACACATATGTATGTAAGTATGTAAAATGCAATTAAAATTGTAAAATCTAGTCCACACAACGAACTAAGAATAATTACATATGTTCATACAAATAAAATAAAGAAAATCTTTAGCAAAATGTATCAAAAACTCATCACTCATACCTATGACTGTATTATTAATATCATTGTGTAATGCTCCTTGTAAATTTCCTCCTGCTGCTGCTGCTATTAATGATGATGCTGATTGTTGTGCTTGTGTTAAAATGCTTGTTGGTTCTGTTGTTGAAACAGATTCATTTGGAGCTTTTGCATACGCAGTAGAACATGATAATGATGATTTTGCTGCATTAACGGCTGCTTCTGCTGTCACCGCAGCCGCCGCCGTTGAGGCATTTGTTGTTGTCGATGACGTCAGTGCGGGTGTTTGTGTGGTGGTTAGAGCCGCTGTTACATTTGCTGCGGTCGTTACAATTTTGGAGCACATTGTTGACCCAAGTATAGATGGTGTACAAAATGTATTCTCACTCTCAGCATTGGGTGAAGAGACTTCAACCTATGAACAATACAAAGATAAAATATAAGAGATTATTTTATTCATTTAAATAAGAGAACAATTATTTTATTTTATACTATTATGTACTGAGAAATAACAAGGATTGAAAAATGATTATAATTTTCTCTTGGTGGTAAAATATTATTAAAAATTAAGTTATTTATAACTAAATATATTTTAATTGAATTTTTTTGTTTTTAATTTATTTTATACAATTAGAAATTACTTAAAAATATATAAAATTTTTAGTCGCAATTAATTATAAGAACTTTTTTAATTCATATTTACTAATTCATATATAATAGCAAATTTTTGATAAAAAAATAAATAAATAAATAGCCCAATAAACCATAGATTATGATGCCGATTATAATATCATTTTGCATTGACTAAAACGATATTATTTTGATATTGAATTTTCGAAATATTACTTTTTAATAAAATAAAAATTTAGAAATTAAAAAAAAAAAAAAAAATCAAAGACAAATTTAATAATTAAAAAAACATATGCTAATTAATAATAATAATAATAATAATAATAATAATAATAATAATAATAATAAGAACGAAGTATGTATATAAACAAATTAAATAAATTGAAATCATTATAAGAGTAGTGGTGCCTCGAAAAAGTAATATTTTTGCTTTTATTTTGAAAATTGATAACAACTATTTTTGAAAAATAAGAATAATTCCATTTTAGATTTTAAAAAAATTACTTATATGTATTTTGGTAGTGTAAAACTACTACACATAATGTCAAAATGGTATAAACAGAAAATGAGGAAACGAAACAGAAGAAAAGTAAATATACAAAAAAAAAAAAAAAAAAAATTGATTACGAATACAAAAGGAATTTAACTGTTTCAGGAGGAACTCGTATGAAAAAATTGCAAATCAGGTGCTTACGAGGTCACTTTCTTATTTCACTATGTTATACATTAGACTATATATTAAGGCCACGGTTCTCAAATGGGGGTCCGCGACCCACAAGGGGTCCGTAAGGACATTTCTGAGGGATCGCGAATATTTATTGAAAAATATTCTAAAACACACAATTTTTTAATGAAAATATGTAGAAATTTTAGATAAAAATTCTTTTTAAACTCTGAATCTATTTAAAAATGGTTAGACATATTTATACCAGGAAGGAAAATATTTGTTATTTTAATTCAAATACATCATTGTGATCTTTATGGAGCATATGTTCATAAAGTGATATGTTTGTTCACATTTTCGACTATAAGATCTACATTTTGTTTGAAAACTTTTGACAACATATTATAGATTTCTGAACTGCATTCCGTTTACAGAGTCCTACTTTGGTATTTTATAGAATAAAACTTCCATTCTAGAGGTTGTACCTTGAACGCTGGGGTTTTTTATAATTGTTTTCTATTTTAAAATCATCTCTGTGAAGATAATTTTCAGAAAAGTATACAATTTTTATATGTTTTTAAATTTTTTTTTTTTTTTTAGTCTTAAAATCACAGTCTTAAAATCACAAAATAATAATTTTAGCCGCAAGAGTAAGTGCGTCTTGAAAAATTCCGAGATTTCGTCAGAACCCCTGTTTTAAGGTATAGACTATAGGCTATAGTTCTAAGTATGTATATAGCCTATAGATTAAAATTTATATTATACTATATATTACAAAAGGGGCTATTTTATAGTTTGATAGTATACACTAGAATGTGTATAATAAATAATAGATCATTTTTATAAATATTGCAACAGTTGATTTAAATTATGCAAAAACTTATTGATTCTCCCATATTTGGAATTTATTTGTTAGTCATATACATATATTTATTTACTAACCTCTGGTATCCTTTGTAAAGCACTATCCAGACTACGGTTACGATGGTGTTGTGTTAAATTAATGCGGGTATTAGTCACTTGGGAAACGGGTGGCAATA
Source organism: Phormia regina (assembly GCA_001735545.1). Classification (NCBI taxonomy): domain Eukaryota; kingdom Metazoa; phylum Arthropoda; class Insecta; order Diptera; family Calliphoridae; genus Phormia; species Phormia regina. The sequence goes on from MINK01172423.1 coordinate 11,864, forward strand.
AAATGCCCATAGATCTGGAAAATAAAATAAAAAAATATTAAATAAATGTATAAAACATTAAAAAAATGTCGAAAAAAAAATAAAAACAATTGACCTTTTAGCTCATGAAATAAAACAAACAGAAGGACAGAAAAAAACAAAAACAAAAGTACAGAAAAAACTGCAAGAAATTTTCAGTATTAATAATTACAAAATAAAAAAAAAAACACACACACATCTATAAAAAAATAGATAATTATAATTAATGACAAATTCCATATTTATTTTAATTTCTACATAAATTTTTCTTATACAAAACTTTTTAAACTTATTTAAAAACAGAAAAATGTTTGGCTTACGATAACTTTTATAGGTAAATAATTTTAACAATTATTTAGTTTTAAATTTTTAGTTTTATAAATTTTCTTTTATTTTCTATAAACATCACAAAATAAAAACTGCAATTGTTTTCGCTTTAAAATGCCAAACAGACGACGAGTACTGAAAAAACGACTGCTGATGAGTAAAAAGAAAAAAAAAAACCAAAACAGAAATAATATTTAATAGAAAACAAGTTGATAAAAGAAAAAAATAAACTTATACAAATAATAAACGAACCTTTACAATATATACGATAGACGGACGGACGGGCAGACGAATGTGTTTGTTATATGTATGTATATGCTGATTAATAATACAACGGCAACAACAAGACAGTGTTTCCATGAACAAAACAAAAATAATAAAATATTGCTATTATTGTATGGATCTGGCTGGTTGTCGGAGGGGTTTGTATATGTCGGCATGTGTTTGTTGCTTTGCACTTACAACTAGATACTCTAACTAATCATTACTCTTTTTACTACTATTTATTATACTCAGTTTATTTAGTAGTGAGTACATTTTTTCATATATTTACTTATACTATGTCTTTTAGTATTTTTGAGTGATAGAAGGTATGAAAAACAAACATTTGGAATAAAATTAAGAGCATTCCAGGTGATAAAAATGAAAGGAAATTAAAAAAAAAAAAACAACAACAAGTTGTATTTAACTTGTTTTAAGACCCCGTTACTCTACCGTAAATGTAAAAAAGTATTTGTAAACGGAACATAATTGGATGGTTGCTAAAAAAAAACGTATGTACACATTAAAATCAGTGATTGTACCTCGAATTTAATAAAAATAAAAAAATTCATATAATGCAGTATGTTGTATAAGAGAAACAAAATGAAATGGATTAAAAGAGAGTAAAAAATGTAGAATACTATTGAATTAAAGAAATCATTATTAACCCTAAAATGTGCTCTTGAATAAAAAATTAGTAAAATAAAACAGTTATTTGTTAATAAACAAAAGTAATTTTTATGTTTGAGAAAATAATGTAAAAAAATTTCAATAAAACATAAGAATGGAGTAGCAAAAATAAAATTATAAATAAAATAGAACATTTTAATTTTAAAGAAGAAAACAATACAAATACGATATAATATATTTACTTCCTCTAACCAATTTGAACAACTTTTTATTGAATATTTTGTAGAAAACTTTTTTAAATATCTAATTATCTGTGGGGAAACTAAACTTTTTAAACATATGGATTTATAATTTAAATAAATTTTATTTTGTTAATATCAATACTAAAAGAATTTAAAAATAAATAGTAAATTTTTTTAAACACATCAAGTTCATTGATTAAAATTTTTTGTATTAAAAATGACACTTAAACACTTAGAAAATCAATAACTTAAACAAGACAGAGAGACAAAAATTGACCTAGTCCTTAAAATTTTACATGGGAAAAAAGTGTATAAATATTACAAAAATAAAACAAATAATATAAAAGATATTTAAAGAGTGTTATAAGTAATTACAACAGCGCATGTTTACAAAAGAAAAAGAGAAGATAAAAAATACGAAACATAAATTTTGCTTTTTTTTATAAAATTTTACTGAACAATTAACAAAAGAAAAAATAATAATAATAAAAATAAAAATAATACATGAACTAGATAAGGGAGCACATTTAAATTTACGTAAATGTTTAAATAATATTTTAAATACAATAAACTAGATTTTAAACAAACATTTTAAATAAAAAATATTTACATACATATGTACATATATATTGTATATTAAATATGTTTCAAGTTTATTTGCTATAAGTAGGAAACTAATTAATATATATATAAAAAAAAAACATACCACATGTTAAACATTTTTTAATAATAATATAACTTTAATAATATTAAAGTAATTAAAACATTAACAACACATTTTTAATTATTTAAATGAAATTTTAAATATTTTAACAATTCTTTTGTTATTTAAATTTGGAACTATTTTAACACTATTTTTAAACTTTTATATTGTATTAAATTCTCTATTTTATACCGCACCCAAGTGGAGTAAATAATAAAATACTACTAAAGAATATTGGATTTTTTTTTTTGCATTAAACCCCCAAAGTGCAAAAAAGTCTTATAGGAAAATATAAGAGTAAATAAAATAAAAAAGCTTTTTTAAGAGAGCTTAATAATGGAATAGCAAACAGTAAATAAAGCAAACAAAACAAAAATGAGAAATATTTAAGATATTCTTAGAATAATGAATGAAAGTAAAATAAGATAAATAAAAACATTGAAAGAATTTTGTATTAAGAAAAAATAATAAAAAATAAATAGAAAATAAAACAAAATGTAAACAAAATAAAGAAAAAATCTAGGCGCCTTATGATGTTAAATTTTATTTAAATAACAAAAAAAATCAAAGTGCAAGTGTACGTAAAATTACAACAATAACAAAATAAAAATTAAAACAATCAGGTATGTGATGGAAAACGATTTCAAAAACGAATGGATTTTATATCGAAAAAATGTGTAATGAACTGATATTTAAGTTTTAGTTATCGATAAAAATTATATTTTTTATATTTTATTTAATAATTTTTTTTATATTTGCCTAAAAATAATTATTATTTTTCTCATGAAATTCATCACAATTTTTCAAATTGATTCGTTTTGAAAACGATCGGTTTTCATCACATACCTGAATAAAAAAAGAAACTAACAAATTAAAATATGTTTTTATCCTTTTTAATGATATTGATGAGTAATAAATAAACAAAAGCAATTGAAAAAAATAGATTTTAATTCCAGTCGGATTTTAATCATTTCCGATTTTGCTAAAATTCAGAATATATAATCAACATCTCTATATACTTTATATAGAATATTCACCAGCAACATATCGCGAACCGTACTTGTTTTATGAACCTATAAGTTTGGGCAAACTGTTTATTTTTGACAAATTGACAAAAATAAATGATAACAGACTAATATTTGCTTTCATAATGTTATTAATAGTGAAAATATTTTTACACACATTTTGTGCAATTAACATTATCGATAAAAAATGAAACTATATTCAACTTATTATTTGGGAATATTTTAAAAATTGTAAATTATTGAAAACCAAAAAGGAAAGCGACAATCAATTTAATGGTTAGACCCTAAATAAATTTTACAAAAAGCTAGTTGAAACATTTGATTGTGATCTTGTAATAACTATACGGAACTATACGGAAATTTTTGAAATTGGACTTGATTTGTAAAAGTTATGATTTTTTTTTGTTAAATTTTACACACACGTGTTGCTCAATTTTAACACCCGGTAACTACAAAATGATACATTCTCTTCTACAACTTTTCGTATTCTTACATTCAGCTAAATCGGTTTAGTAAAAAAATAGAAACTAGATTGTAATCTAACAATACAAAATAATACTAATAATAATAATATAATAATAAAAGAAAATACCCCTTCATCATATACTTAAAATACCATACATTTCAAAATCAAGTTTTAATAATACATAAAAAAAAAATATTTTTTATATTTATAAACTAAATAAATATGTCATACATCATAATTTCCTTTTTAATTTATATATATTTTTTCTTAATTGTTTTTATTGACCGCCTCTAATATTAATCGATATTTTTCAGACTTTACGCATTTACAGGCGTGGATCCACGGGGAGGGAAAAAAGGAAATTTCCCTCCCCAAAATGAAAATTTTTAAAGAAGAATGTGTTTTAAATCAAGAAATTTGAGGAAATAGTTGTTAAAATCATACTATTTTCCTCCCCCAAAAGCTTTAGCTGGATCCGCGCCTGCGCATTTATAATTAATATTAAATTTCATTTTAATATTAATTATGAATACAATTGGGTTTTGTATTAGAAATTTCCTAATAGATGTTGGCAGGGTGGGGGGTATGATTTCTTCATGGGGCCAAATCTATAAAGAAATATTAAATTATAACCACTCGTAAGGGAGCAATTATAATCATAGGAAATAAATTTAAGGGTATTAGAGTAGATTCCATAGGTTGCTGGTTGTAATTGCATAAAAAACTCAACTTTCTTTGAGTTGCTTGAGGAAATAAAGAGTTAAGTATTTAGTTTAATTCAAATACAGGTTTATTTCTTTTCTTTCGTTTTGGGTTTATACTTAACAAACTTGGATTTATTTCAGGGGTAAGTATAAATTTTAGGTTACGGTAAGTATAAGTTCTAGATTATGGTAAGTATAAGTGCTAGATTAAGGTAGGTATAAGTTGTAGGTTTAGTTAGTGGTAAGTACGATGGAGTGATCTTTACAAAGGCTTTTTTACAAGTGACTTTTAATATTTTCTTTTTAGAACAGCTTACTTAATAAGGAAGTAAGTAAGTTATTCCAATAATTATCGGGGTTTTAACGAATAACGAATAAGCATTCAAATTTCCCTTTACAAATAATAATAGGTGCTGCCCAATTTATATTACTTACACTTAAAAAAACTTTTATTAATTGTATTAAGAAATTAATATAAAAATTATTTGATAATTATAATTTAAGTGTCCAACAAATTATGTATATTCATATAAAAAATTTGTACAATATACAAAATATTTTAATTTTAATTTATTCTTTTATAGTGTATTAACAACGTTTTATTATTTACTTGTGTATACATATGTTACGACATTTATTACATAGCGTCTCCACAAGGGATTTTTATATCATAATATGTAACAGAGAGTGCTAAAAAAAAATCGAATTTCTTCAAGTAAAAGTACATGTTTATTATGTGACTGAGTGAAAACAATGAAATCTTATAAGATTTATTAGAATACGTTTACCCCTTGTTTCAGATGTAATATAATAGTTACTCTCAAATTTGGTACTCTCTGTTAGTGTTATCTCACATATTATGTTTATGTGTAGACGATATGTTAAATATCAAACAAGAGCAATTTGATATTACGTATTACAAAAATGATTTCTGACATATAAAAAAAAACTATATGAAAGTGCTATTTCTATTTGTATTTCTATTTTATATATATGTCGTCTTTAATGAATAAGCAAAAATCGTCTTTATTACTATTTCTTTATTTTATTTATATTACAATTAATAATATAAACAATACAATTTGAAGTATTCAAATAAATACAAATTTGTTTTAATAACATTTTAAATAATAAATAATATTTTAATAGAAAAATAAAACATATATTTAAAAATACATAATTTATTCTTTTGCACAATTAAAAAACTTTAATAATTAAATGTATTTTTTATAAATAAAATAATAATTTGTATTGTTTGTACAGTTTCTGCTAAGTGGCAGCTTTAAGCCCAAATTACAGAAGCGCGTAGGCAGCAGCAGTGTGTGCTAACTAGGGTTTATTAAATCGACTTTTGAATAATCGAACAATCGACTTTTTGTTGTAAAAAGTCGAAAATATTCGAAAAAATCGAAAAGTCGGAAAAAGTCGAAAATAGTCGGAAAAAATCAAAAATAGTCGGAAAAAGTCGAAAAGTCGAAAGTAGTCGGAAAGAATCGAAAAGTCGAAAATAGTCTGAAAAAATCGAAAAGTCGATTATAGTCGGAAAAAGTCGAAAATAGTCGGAAAAAGTCGAGAAGTCGAAAATTGAACAAAGTCGGAAAATAGTCGGAAAAAATCGAAAAGTCGATTATAGTCGGAAAAAGTTGAAAAAAGCCAGAAAAAGTCGAAAAGTCGATTATTCCAAAATTAAAAGAAGTCAAAAAGTCGAAAAATCGACTACTTGAAAATTAAAAAATGTTGAAAAATCGAAAAGTCGACTTTTTATTCAAACTAGAAAACCCTAATGCTAACACAATCAGCTGATATTTAAGAATGCACTGTTTGTTATGGAGTTGATTACATTTGGTCGGCAGAACTTTGTTTCTAAATTGACTGCGTAGCATTTATATACAGAAAGAGAGAATTAAAAAAGGTGGTAAAGACAGTACTGTTTTTGTATTGTGTCGCTGTTGTTTTTGTTTGTATAGTTTAATAAGAAAAACACGAATAATCTAAATATTGGTACAACGTTAAAATTATAAGAATAAAACAAAATAAATGGAAGAAAAACTAATTGAATTTTGAAGAAACAATCGTTTCTTATATGATAAAAAACATTCTGCATACTGACAATGAACAGCTGAATAGCTGCTGCCTACGCGCTATTGTAATTTGGGCTTTACTTTTGTCGTTTACTATTAAATAAATTATATGGCAACATTAACAAAATGTAAATAAAGCTCTCAGAAAACCTTAACAATTTGAGCAAAACCAGTTAAATTTTCAACGCAACGTAGAATGAGGAAAAATTGCGTGAAACATTTTGTGCAAATAGTCAACAAATTTAAACGTATAATTTTTTTGTTGGTTATTTTTCAAAGAAAACTCTAATATCAAATTTCTGCGATATGCTACCTAGAATAAGTTGCCAATGGCTGATTGTGATGCGATGAATTTTTGTTTTACTAAATTTAATTGTAGTAAAATATACACATTTGTTTATAATTATATACATATGAATATATTTTTTTAAATAATTTAAATAAATCCTTAAATATTGTTCCTTAGCAATAATGCTTACAATTATGTTTACTTTTTTCTTTCTTATATTTGTTTTTAAAATGGAAAATAGACATTTAATGTATTGTACATTTGGCAATGTTTCAAAAAAAAAACATTAATATTTGGACTTTTTTATAAAAAACCACTAGACAAATTATATACAGATGTATGACTGGAATACAAAAGAAAACATTTAAAGTTCGTTTTAATAGATTCAAGATTATTTTTATGATTTATTATTTCATAAACTTTTACTTTTCATAACATATGGCAACACTTCTACTTCCATAGAATTTAAAAAAAAGTGTTGTCAAAAGTTTGTGCTTTTTTTCAAATTAAACGAATATAAAATGTTTGCCAAATAGTAAATTTTGTACAACATTAATCTGCGGACTTATAAAGCTGTATAGTTGGACGAATCTCAATATCGACGCATGTCTGAGGAAATTAATTTTTTAAAGGCTTTTGGTAACTAACATATATTTTATACATATTTCAAAATCATCTTAAATAGGTTTTGTATATAAATATTTATATTTATAATGGAGGACAAACTGTTTGCCATAATACCTAAAGATTTTGACAATTTTAAATTCTTTGCTTTTATATAATACGAAAAGAACAAAATGTGGCATCTTGTAAGATGCAAGAAGTAACTAATATGCACTTAAAACGAGAAAATTTGCACTTAAAAGCAAAGATTTTTTTAAAGTTTTAATAAAAATTATCATATTGATACCTGGCCTCCAAAACTAAGAAAATCTTTAATTTAGAGCATCTGCCAAAATTTCATCTGATTTATTAGCGAAATAAATTTTATCGTAACTGAAATTTTTCATACATATAACAATATGTAAATAATCACAAACATTTTCTCTTGTAAGTTTAATTTACTGCATTTTCCCGATTAGGGTTCGATTTGATTTTTTTAAAAAAAATATTATTTTTACAACATAAATATCAATCTTTTTCCTACAAGACATGCTTCTCAATGATAAATGGTATCCGTTAAATTAATTTTAAAATTTATTATGAATATTTTTTTTTCTCAATTTTTATATTTTTTCATTTTTTATAAAATTAAATTTGAAAAACATTTCAATAATTTCAAAAATATATAAATAATTCAAAAATAACAAAATATGCACTAAAAATTGCTATTTGCTTCACAGGGACTGCCACAGTTAGTAAAATTATATAAGATAAAAATTAAAATGGTTGATATAGAATATAGAATCCACAGTTGCTAAATAAAATATATTTCTTAAATTTATTTTTACCAAATGTATTTGGTGAAAAACTCCTTCACTGCCGCATCCGAACACGGAAGTGAGAGCAACTTTTAAGCGAATTTATATATTTGTTTGAATACAGAATGCTTTCTCAGAATTTGTAGATTCCAGTCCTTAAATTTTGGATTATTAAACCACACCTTTGGGAATTTTTGGGTATATTTTCTCCATTTTATGTTGTTGTTTTTTTAGTTGACTAGATATTTTACTAGAAATCAGTTTGAATTTCAACTCTGTTCATTCCCTCAACAACAAAAAATATTTTCTTCACACATATAAATTTGCTCTGTAGGAAATTCTACTAATACATACAAAGAATTATGTTTCTTTAGCAATTCAGTTAGGCTTTTTGTGAAGTTCTAGTTGTTTGCCAACATATTATTGTTGCATTTGTAGGGAGTTACTAAATGCAACTTTAACGCATTTATTATTTAATATCAATTTTCTACGTAAGTGTACAAAATATAATTTTAAATTGAAAAAATAACAAAAAATGTAGAAATGGCTAAATGCAAATAAAAATGGCTAAATTGGCAACACTGATGTTTGGAGACAATTTAATGGATTATACTACATATAATTATTTTTACAAAAAGCCAATTGATTTAGATCTTCTATAATAGAGATTTAACATACAAACATTTCTTTATAGAAAAGTTTATTACAATATATAAAATATAATTTAGTGAATCATGATGCTAAATTTAGACCCATTGTGCTCTTTTATGAAAGGAAAAATATTTTTTTTAAACATTATTTGTAGTATTTTCGGTATTTATAGAGATCACTAACAAATAACTTGTTTCTTTTGCATCAACTACATAAATCTTGCCAAACTAGAAAATTGTTTAGGAATTTTCGACAGCTTTTCAGTCCTAAACTTATCTTAACATATCCTCGAGAATCATCAACATACATATTTTGACCAGGAAGCTACAAAAATTCAATCATTCTACAACATGAAAATTTATGTTAGAAATTAGATTTTAATTGTCGTGCCTTATTATTGGAATCTAAATTTGTTTGCAGCATTTAACTCTTGACCATTTTGGACCTAATATGTTTTCAACTCCGCATTAGCATTAACTTTTCGCATCAGTTAGTGAGCTTATCTACCAGATGTGTTTGGAATTCTTTTTCATATGCTTTCAGTTTCCTTAGCCTTCCAAATATCATGTGACCTTTTTTCCTCCGAACCATGTTCCCTTTCAATGGTCAAATTCTCGTGATATTATTTAATAACATTGACAAATTTGACAACAGACATATAATTCTTTAGCCAATGTATTTGAATACAAATTTCGAATTTTTTGAAATTGTTTAATAACTTGTAGCACGTATATCATTTTTGTAGCCAATTTTGATCAAACTCACAACAAAACAACATGGTCGCTATTTAAAATAATATTGACATATTGTTCAAACCTTGTTCAGAAAAAAGGTTTGAAGCAAAACGTGTGTAAAGATTTTTTCGATCGCACGTCTTATTTCCAAAAATTTGACAACACTAATAAATATCGCGTATACCATCAGTTACTGTTTGGCAGCTTTTGTGTCTTTGTATCCAATGGAAGGAAAGATGTTACCGTATGACAAAAGCAAAATGATATTGCCATATGTTAATTTTTTTCTAACTTTCTATTAAAAATCTTGAAATTTTGCAATATTCTACAGTATTTTGTTTAAAATCATTAGATTTTGTCATATAGAATTTAATATTAAAATTGTTTGTATTTATCTGTATGTGTATGATTATAGATAATGTGTAAATACATATATTTTGTATAAATACATATAATGTATGTTCGTTTATACATCTGTACACTTAAATGAAATCTAGTTTGTTTTCGATTTTTTTTTTATTTTTCTACAAACAATATTAACTGGTTTGCACGTTTTTCTAGGTTTTTACTTTTTTCTTGCATTTGCTTGCAAATAAAAGTGGAGCAAACAATTATTAAAATACTTATGATACTCAACATATGTACACAATTACACTTAATAGTATTTAGATGGGGTTTTTACAGTGCATATAATTTTTAAACGGGTAACCATTAAAGATAAGGTTTAAAATATTTAGAAAATTAAACTTGATTTCATTAAAATTATTTTTCATACAAAATATAATATGCAATTCAATATATTAAGCCATGATTTATCCCACGATTTTAATGAATTTATCTGTAACATATATATCATCTTTATGATAATATAGAAAAATATGTAATTAATTAATTTAATTTATTGTGCTCCCTCTAACTTTGATTGTAACAAAAATCTTTGTCTTTAAATGAAAGTGCAATTTAAAAACTTTTAATTTCTTTTGTCATTATAAACTTAATAATGCAAAAAAAAAACATTACAACATACTGGTTTACTATTTGTTTTTTTTTTCTATTGTACTTGAGTAAATTAAACATCTTATACACTTGACTTAAATTCAATAGTCACGTTGATATGAAACAATTTTTATATTTTTTGGTTTAAAAAAGTTGTTTATTTACAAACTATAAAAGTATGGAGCAAACGTGAGTTGGCAAACCATACACCAAACTCTAAAGAAACTTTCAAATCTAAGTCTGTTTATTATCCTACTCCCCACCACTACTGCGCCACCCCATCCCATCCCCTGCAAAAATAATAAAATTTGTTATAAAGAAAAAAAGGGGCAAACAAACAATAAAATACGTGTAACTAAAGACAAGTCAACTGTGTGTACTCTGTGTCCATGAAGGATACAAAAAGTCATCTACCTCTAGTTATTTTCCTCCCTAATGCTAATACTATACAGTAGTATATACAGAATATTTTTACCCTACCATCTAGTCCTGCCTTAACTTATAAAATATTAAGAGCATAAAAAATAATATTAAAAAAATTCTTGAGAACGATGACAATGACGATGCCAAATGAAAGTTGTAAAAAGAGAAAAAAATGGAAAATCATTTACTCACTGTAATGACTGGTACAGCAGGGATGGAAAAATTAATTTAAGATTTCACAACAACATAAATTTAAATGAGAAATTGTTTTATTTTTACTAATCTAAGGGCCATTATTACAACTTGCCTTTAATGTTCGTAATAGTAAAAGTAAACTTTAATTAAAGTCAGGAATAAAGTGAATTTTAAAACTTTTCGTTATTACAACTTCCTTGTAAATTAAAATTAACAATTCTAGTGTACAATTTCCATCCCTGTCTTATAGTTCACGAATGTATGTATGTATATTTCTATCTCTTATTCAGTAGTTACTGAAATGTTTTTACTATTTTCTCACGTATGTATATACACACATAATTTTTATATATGTATATATGGAAATATTTCAATACTTTACAATTACATCTTAATTTATTGATTTTTTTTCTTAGTTTTTGCAGTTGCATATGGAAATATTTCAATACTTTTTATACTATGAAATAATTGTATCCGGCATGGATGTTAATACTAAATTTTGTTTGCAATTATACATTATTATTAAACATTTTTCTTAGTAAATTGGCAAATTTTATTTCCAAGTCTCCGATTTTTAAAATATTATCAATTCAATGTTTTTTAGTAAAAAGTATTTTTTTTTTGTAATTTTGCTATTTTTTTATAATTAAATTTTTTCTTCTATTTAAATTTAAAATATATATTTTTTTCATGTTTTTACCCATAAAACAAGTGGAGGGAAAAGAGGATTCACAATTATTAAGAGCAAACTGAAAGTTTTTGCGAAATTTAATTATTTTGAATATTTTGCAATCTAAAATTGATGTTTCACTAAATTTTGAACATTTCACGAAAATTCAAAAAATTTTAACAAAAACCCAAAATTTCACAAAAAAATGGAAAATTTATGAAAAACAAATATCAACTAAAAAATCCAAAATTTCAGCAAGAATTTAAAATTTCACAAAAAATTCAAAATTTCTCTGCAAATTTACCAAAAATTCGAAATATCAAAAAAAAAAAATCTAAATTTCATCAAAAGTTACAATTTTCACCATAATTCGAACATTTCGACCAGAATTCAAAATTTTACACAAATTTTTTGTCGTCTTCCAAAAATTTAACATATTTTTTTCAGATTTGTGGAAAAATTTTCTTCATATTTTCTATTAAAATGCATAAATTTTAACCCGGAGTTGATATGATAGATTAATTACATCATAATCTAAGACGTGTACATATTAGTTCTATTTGGAATTAAGTATTAAGTGTTGGTATTTTAATTAAATCACATGGAATATACTTTTTGCTATTTATGTTAGTCGCTAGATATTACAAATTTCAAAGGAAGAAAAAAACGTTTCAAATAGGAGAAAAGATAAATTTCACGTTATTTTAACTTTAAAATATTTTGATAAATAACTAAAGTTAATTAAATATACATATATTACGTGCGATTATTGCCAGATGGGATAAATAAAACTATTATCATCTATAATACTATGAACGTAAAAGGAAGTGGCAATGCTATACGTTTTATTTGCAATTAGCTTCACTAATCACGATTATTTTTCGTGAGTTCATATCGCAATATTTCTAATTGCGAGTAAATGGTGCGTATAAACGTAATAATATATACACATGTATTTTGATGAATGTAGTGATGCCAGATTAGGAAAAATAACCAATTTATACATTAAAGCTTTTTTGTTCTTCTATTTTTGAGTGATTTATTATGGACAGGAAAAAGACATTTTCGGATTTGGTATCTCCGGTTCCAATGAAATTCCCTAAAGATGTATTGTATTAAATGTATTAAAAATGTTATTCAAATAAAATTTTTTTTGAGTAAAATCGCAAACCTGTTGCTTATTACTTCTAAAGTATACATTGACAAATCTTATTTTGATTTCATTTAATAGAAAATCATATTGACTCAAACGTCAAAATTGAGAAAAAAGTTGTTGGTTTAAATTTTTTTCACTATATTTAAGAATATGGCAAAAAAATAAATATTTTATTCCTATTATACCAATAATATTAGAAAACTAAAAGAACTTGAACTTGCTCACAAAAAACCTAACTCAATTGTCAAAGAAAAAAAAACCTAAATCGTTGTATGTATTATATACGTATGTATACGTGTGAAGAGAGTATTTTTTTTTCTGAGCGAATGAAAATAGTTCGACTTTTAGTTGTTTTCTATGCCAAGAATGTTTTTACAACTTCCTACCAGTCTTACGAAAAAAAAAAAAAATTAAATGTAAAATACAACAGCCAAAGTGAAATTATGGTTTATTATTAAGTTCGTTGAACGTGATAATATGATGTTACGTTATTTTTTATTTTTTTGCCATTTGTTAATGTTTGTACAATACAATTTTTTCCTTTAACAGGTCTACTATTACGTAGATGACTACATTTAATTTCAATAGTTTGTTGTTTATTATTTTCAGTTTTAGTTTTTTCTAACTTCCATCTTAAAACACATCCCCTCTTTCAGTTACTTTTACAAATTTCTTTCTTTCATTCATTTCCATTTTTTATTTTCCTAACAAAACAAATTTTGTTATAGTAAAAAAGTAGTTGTAGAGTGAATATGTGTAATTTGCCTGTAATCCTACTTACTACTACTAATACTACGTACCAAAAAGAGTACTTTTTTTTTACTTATAGTATTGTTTGTTTGTACACTTCACTCTCTAGTTGTAGTAAAAAAAAATGTATGAATGCATTTTGTTATTGTTGCACTTTTCCAGGGTTATTGGAAGTTAAATAAATGTCTGTATGTTTGATGACAGTTTGCCACTATTTATTTTCTTGGAGTTTTCCTTTAAAGATTTTTCTACAGTATTCCTCTCTTATATGCATACATATATATATACATACATACATACATACATACATACATACATACATACATACATACATATATACAAACATATATACATACATATATACATACATACATATATGTACATTAGAGAGTCCCGTAGACAAATATTTTGTGGGAACACCACTCAAACGATGCGTAAAACTTGGCTGAAGATGAACAAATAATAAAAAAAATTTAATTCATCATCAGGTCCCTACCAGCGATTGAATGTCACGGGTCAAGAACATTTCGTCCAAAAAAATAGTATTGAATTTAGCCTGGAAATGGGTATAAACTTTTTAGTTTTAAGCCAATTGTAGAAAAAATTTTTCTCAAAAATGTTGGTACAAATTTTCTGAAATTTTTCTTAAAAATACATAAGAATTTTATAAGTTTGTTCCTTTTAAGGCGACAATATAAAAATTTTGATTGTAGTAAGTGCTGTTAATAATATATAAATTTGCAGATTTAAAAAAAAAATTGTTTTGTTTTCTAGCGAAACAAAATCCTATTGGAAATTTCTTTTTAAATATTTTTTCAATAACCAGTATAAAGTTACGAATTTTTTGATACCCATTTCGATTAAAAAATCTTAACATTTTTTATCAAAATATATGGGGACCATGATTATAAATTCGCTAGTAGGGAACTGAAGACCCATTTAATTTTGTTTTTATATATTTTTCTCATATTCAGTTAATTTTTACGCATCGTTTGAGAGGTGTTTCTACATCGAAATCTCGAAGAATGCTATTCTCGGGAAACTCTAATGTATATGTTTGCTTGTTTTTATTTGATTGTGATATCAGGTTTGTTTACAGTTTAATGCAACTTTTCTTTTCCTTGGTATTTTTACAATTTTTTTTTTATTTTTTGTTCAGTATTGCCATATATTTGTTAAATGTCATTTGCAAAGGTTTTAAGTAGCTAGTACATATAATACTGAACTTTTTAAGGGGAAACATTTTTAATGGTTTCTTTATTTAAAAATAGTAAAAAAAAAATTAATCACATTTTTCAATTTTAGAAAGTCCTGTATAAAACTTGTAATGTTTGTTAAAAATTAACAGGAAATAGTATTTTAATAGAAAGTGAAAGGTATTTTTAATGCAGGATTATAAAAATACAAATTGCAAATGACTGAAGAATAATTAGGGCATTTAAATGTTAGATATATGTTAACGAAAAATGTATATTTCCAGTCAAAAAAGTACAGATCTTTAAAAGTAAAAATTTTTAACAAAAAATAATTAAAATAATAATAAATAAAAAATAGTTAAACGATATTGATCCTATATTCGGCTATGACGAATCTTTTATAGTCCTTACCATCTTACCGACAGATAAATATACGCCTTTGCTTTCATAATTCCACATTTATAAATCTACATTACAGGGCTTAATATACATGTTTGTGTCTATGTTTATATTATTATTTTTTTGGAGTTTTTGACCCATAACTGTTGTTATCAAAAACGAATTTCGTTGATTAAAAAAAAAAAAAATGTTTAAACTTTTACAGCCATATTAAATAATAATAACGTATACTTTTTATGGAAATTTACATACAAAAAGTTAGTAAACATTTATCAAACATGCCCATTATCTCGGTTATTATTGAACCGATTTACTTTCTAGAATAAACAGAGGTATCATAAACTCGAAAACCGGAGTAAAAAGCCATTTTTTAAGCCAGATTGAATCCAGATATTATAATATTAAAAAAAAAATGGATGTGTTTCAAAATAATATTTTTCCATTAAGATCCTTTTGTTAAAATTTAATTTAAAAACCATTAATATCTATGATGTTTATTAAACATGTCAAACGTTGTATTTTTTTGGAGTTGGAAAAATATTGCTGACCAGTGTAATCATATTATAACGTATTATTGTAAATATTTAATTTCAATGCATTTATATTTAATTTAGATATGTTTGCAATTTATAGACATAAAACAAATACAAATTCTAATTTAAAAAAAAATATGTTTTACATAATTGAATATTTATGTAAAAAAATATACATACATATGCTATTGACAGACTTTGCATATTAATTGATTTCTTTGCCAATCTCAGCGCATTTACAATATTATAAAGTAAAGTCAATTTAGTGCTTTTTACCCTTCTACAATTTTGTTTTCTAAGGTTCTGTGACAAAAAAAAAAGAAAAAAAAAAAAGAAAAGAAAAAGATATAACTAACACAAGGATAGTTATAAGTACAAATTGGTGCACATGTCAAATTCATACCTAATATGAATGTGACAATTTTGTAGTTCAACGATAGTTATAATAGAATATAGTCAGGCGCGGATCTACGGGGAGGGAAAAAATGAAATTTCCCTCCCAAAAATGAAAATGTTTAATGGAAAAATATATATCAAAACATAACTTTTAAGGAAATAATTGAGAAAATCATTCTATTATCCTCCCCCAAAAGCTTGAGTTGGATCCGCGCCTGATATAGTTATATATGTAATATAGAAAAAAAATCAACAAAATTTTCATTTAAATTGTATATAGAAATGTCGTACTGGTCTGGCCGGAATATATTTGTTACGAATGTGACAATTGAAACATCTTATTTAGTTATATTTTCAGTTGGTATTACTCTATACAGAGCTGCCATATTATTTTAAAATATCCCTAAAATTATAAAAATCTTTATTTATAATTTAACTTAACCCATTCAAAGCCATTATTTTTATACAAAAATCCTTTTTGAAAGACCTATAATTTGACCTCGCTTCTAGTCAAGTACACAACTCAATATACATTCAATTGATTTATGTAGATAATGGAAAAATACCATATTTTTTTTTTTAATATCTCTGCTGGATATTGTTGCAGATTTTAATGGGTTAACTTATTTTAAAAATAAAATCAAAATATATAAAAATCGTTATATGGACTGACTGTCACAAAACAATTATTTACTTGATTCAATTGAAATTTTATCATAAACCTATTTTATGGCTTGTGACTATATTTAACAACACTGACGCAAATTTGAGTTTCCATTGTTATCAAATATTTGTTGGTACCAATACTTAAACAAACAATAACAACAATAGTGTTATTTGTCAAAGCAAAAAACAAAAATAACATTTATCGTTATCGGAAAATATGTATGGATGTGTGTATGTAAAATTAAACAAAACTCACAATATGCAAATTGTTAGCCGGTTTATAGTCAAGGAAATATTTTAGTTTCATAAAAAGAAATTGTTTTTCTCTGGGGTTACCGTATTTTACATTGCATTACATATATGTATGTGTTTAATCAAATATTACATGTCAAAATAGAAAAAAAAGTGCGAATATTGACACACATCATCAACTACAAAAATAAAAATGTCATTGTGAATATGAAACGTGTTCAGAAAGTAACCATAATAAATAAATAGGTATGTACATAGAAATCTATATATCAGGGATGGAAATTTAAAATATTTTTGGGTTTCAAAATAAATTTCAAATAGTACTTTTTTCTCTATCAAAGTACTAAAATTACTTATTTTTTGTTTAGTACAAAACTTTAATCATTAAATAATTTTATTCATATAAAATATTTAAACTATTAACATAAACACATGAGAAATAAATCCAAGAACAATTCCCTAAAAGTGTGATCTTCAGTTTTGGTTTTGTTAAAATAAAATTTATTACAAATAAATCAAATTAAAAAAAAAACTGATTATTTGATGTTATCTATAACCAGATATTACTTACGGTGCTCCGCTATCCCTATCGTTAAGTTCGAAAAAGATCTATATTGTACAGATCTATAAGATAATACTTTTCCAATGCTATATTTTCTTATTAAAATCGGTTGTTCAGTGTGTCCGTAAAGGAGATTACGAAAAATGTGTGTTGCTTTTTACTTATATAGATATATGTGTATATATATATAATATATTTTTATTGTGGAAGATACACAATATTGTGATAGTATTAAATGACTCAAGGTACTTTTCCATTTTAAAAAGTGTCAAAAAAGTACTATAGTATCAACTTTTCCATCCCTGCTAAATACATAGATACCTGTTCATTGGGTGTGTTTTGATATATTTTTCATTTTACTCTCTTTTCATTTTTTTATCTAACATGTGAGATTTTGAAAAAAATATTTTGTGAGTACATTTGTACTCACGCATGTAAGCTTTCATGTAAATTTTTATATTATTTTTATAAAAAAAAACATGAAGTGACATGTTGGAATTTTAATGATTCCCATAAAATTGTTTAACAATATATTTTTTTTGCGATTTGATTTTATTAAAATTTTTGTCATTTGCGTTTGTATAATTTATATTTATTTAAAATAATTTTGCTAATAAAAGTGGATTTTTAAGAGTTATTAATGTTTTACAATTAATATTGTTATTTTTTAAATTAAATTTTATATCTTGAATATAAGGATCAACGAACAGATGAACATTTTTTTTGTTATTTACTTACTTATTAATTATGAATAATTCAAAATAAAAATTACCTGTAAATAGAAGAAAAATAAATGATTATTAGTTTAAATACACCAAAAAATATAATAATAAATATAAATTGTCTTAATATGACTACTTTTTTAATTGCTATTAAAAAGGTACTGAAGTTTCTAACTTTGTTTTTTAATGTAAATATTTAAAGTGCAAAATTGCCATACTAAGGCTTAATTAGCCCGAAATATTTCTCAATTATTGCTAACAAAAGAAAACTTATTACGTAAATATTTAAAATTTTAAGCATAAACTTTTCGAATTATTATTATTATTATTATTTATTTTTAATTTCACCTTTGTACTTTTATTACAAATATGTATTATCATTAAAAAATTAAATAAACAAACAAAATTGTGCAATTCTTTATTTTTCTTTTTGTGTAAATTAACACCAAACCAAAGTCATTAACCCTAAAATTGTAGCTTTAGCATGCAAAACGGTTTTTATAATGCACATTAAATCGTTTTTTTTTTCAAGTTTTGTAAAACAAGTGCTTATGTGGTCATCGGTAAATTTTTCTTTCATTTTTAAAATTTACCACATACAAATAAAAACATATTAAAATCATTAAAAATAATAGTTTTTAATATTACAAAATAGAAAACAAGAGATTTTAATGAAATTATTATACAAACAAATATTTCTTTTGAAAATGAAACTTAAAAAAAGCTCCATTTAATTTGTAACGGTTTATTATATATATATAAAAAAAACATCAAATTATAATTAATTTGTGTGAGTCAATGTGTTTTAAAAAGCATGAATTTGTAATATATTGTTTTTTTTCTTTTGGTGTTAAAAATACAATGATTTGTTTAATAATAAAAAAAATATATATTAAAATTACTATTTTTGTACATATTAATTAAATTTCCAATTATTGATTCAATGCTTCTACATTTTTAATTATACAAATTTAACTGAAAAATGTTTAATGTTTAATTAAAATAATTAAAATTTAATTTTTCTATAGCCTAACATTATTTCCAGTAAAATTTTATTTTTAAAACATCTGGCAACTTTGTTTTAATGTCAACTATAATGTCAATTCGAGCCTACATTTGACAAATTTTTTTAAGGACAAACGTCAAGTTGTTATCAGGATAAAATTACAAACGATATACTTGATAGAGATAAAAAAATATCTAAGGTTAAACATTTTTCTTTCGTCAGCCAACTTTGTTTGGATGTCAACTGTAACGTCATGTCTATACTAGACAAATTTGTATCAAGACAAAGTTAAACATTTCCTTTACGTCGAGTATGCACTTGCTAAGTTAGTATCAAGACAAACGTCATATTATTGGTTTTCTAGACATAGAGTACGAAAGCCGTTAGAATAATAGTTATCATATTTGCGATTTTTGTTCAGTGTAAAATGTAGACAAAATTAATTAGTATTATTGCAGTCTCAAGAAAAAATAGTCAAAATGCAAATGATAATTAATTTGTCTTCAAAAAAATAAAAAAAATAAAACTTCTTGAATTATTTTATTTTTCTAGAAAAAGTCTGGTAACAATGTCATATGATCAAAATTGTTAATGAAATTGGAGGTTTAAAATTAAAAATTAATTTTTTTGTTTTTTAAATTAACGGTAATTTTACTACAGAAATTTTATAATAAATTTCTTTTATACAAAACCCACGTTTTATAAATAATTTACGAATTTCTTTTTAATAGAAAATTATTTATCAATTTTCTTATTGTAGACAATTATTATTTATTATTTATTTTATAACTAAATTTCCAATAAAATTCTTTTTTTTTTACATTTCTAAATATATATATTTTTTTCTAAAACAAATCTGAGGAACACTGTGAAAAAAAATTCTTGCCACATCGATTTTGAAAATATTTAAAAAAAAAAAAAAATATATATATATATATATTATGTACATTTTTAATTGAAATTCCCACATTTATTTCTTTTAAGTATTAAGAAAATTAAAAATTGTTTATTAACTATGTATTAAGTTTTTGAAAAATTTTCCCATACTTAATAAAATTTTCTTCTTTATCATTTCCTTAAAATAAAAATTGAATTTCCTTAACTTCAAAATCTTTGTAAATAATTTGTCAAAAGTATTTGTTTATTGTTAACACATTAAAAAACATATGTAATTATCAAAAACACTTAATAAATATCAGTTTCCTGCGTGACAGCATCCAATGAAATGCGGAACAATTTATATTCATTTGTCAAAACCATTGTCGTAATCATACTTGTACTTGTTTGGTTTGTTTTATTTTCAAAATGTTTTATATATATATTTTTTTATTTTCAATATTTGTTTATAAGAAAAGTTATTTCATAAAAATAATAGAGAAAGTGAATATTATTTTCTTGAAAAAAAAAAAATAAGGAAATATTGAAGAAAAAATTTTAGTTGGAGAAAAGGTGTCAAATGAAGAGATGTGGCAACTTTATATTCAATAAAATAACAGTGATGTCAAATGTGTAGAAATATAAAATATTTTTTCATAATAATTTCTGATTTATTTAATAATAACAATACAATTACAAGTTAAATTCTTATTCTAAACGAGAGCAGTAACGAATTCTATTGCTCGTTGTAGTGCAAAAGATCAGATCTTCTGGTGGTAATCGAATCCACAACCACAAGGCTGACCATCGGTGCACCCGAAGAATATTTCATTTATGGAGAGACTTATAAATCTTAATAGGTGCACAGGTATTAACAGGAAATTATCCAAAATATAAATTGTTAATTTTTATCTTTTTAATATGTATTTATTTATTTTTTCATTTTATTTTGTATTTCTGTTTGTATTTTTGGTATTTCTCTGTACTATGCTAATATTGAAATTAAAGTTCAATGGCATTTTAGTTGCATTTAAAATAATTGCACTCGTATTTCAAATTGTTCATTATTTCTTGGTTGGTCTGACTGGCTACTACTACTACTACTACTACTACTACTACTAACCAATACAACTACCATTCGTTTTTATAACGTTTTAATGATACTTTAGAATTACTACTACAACAACAATATAATAAAACATCATCAGGCATATAGAATTTATTCATTTGTAGGGATTATACGGGAACCTCTCTAATGAAATAAATAATAACAAGAGCTTGGTTTCTATGGCTGAATGGATGGATGTTTGGTTGACTGACTGGCTGACTGACTGAAGTTGAATTGGATGCAATTTATAAAACATTGTAGAGAATGGGTAAGGAGTTGTGTTGTTAGGAGTTGAAGAAAAATTGTTAAACTAAATGTATATTTAAAAAAATGTTGTAGGTATTGGAATAGATGTGGAAGTATATAAATCTAGCAGACTTTAAAAAGAATTATATTATAATGTATTTTTTTTTGTCAGAACTCCAGCACTGACAACTTTTTGTTTTCCTTGTAATAGCACTAATATATTAAATCGATAAAATAATAGAAAAATTTGCTTAATAAAAAAATTATCTGGTCTTGATAAAAAGAAACAAATTATTTGTTATTACAAAAATATCTATGGCTTTCCCTATACCTGATGAGCTGGGAAACCTGACCATCGAAATATCGTAAACGACAACATTTTCGAAATTCGTGTTTCGATGAAAATTTATAATTTAGAGCATATGTCAAAATTTCATTGACGTATCAAGTGTTATTTCACAAATATGTTTCTCTTGTAAAGTTTTATTAACTGCACTTATGACATTTCGTGTTTTTACAACATAAACTTCAATCTTGCAGCTACAAGGCATGGCACTCAATAATAAAATATTATCCATTAGAGTTAATTATAAAATTTATTATTTTTTTATTATATATATATATTTTTTTTTTATTTTTTTATTTTCTTTTTAATATTTCATGAGATACCAAATTATGCTTTAAATGTCAAAACATGCTCTTAAAGCGTTATATATGTCCGAAAAATAAAAAAAAGCACTAAAAATTGCGAAATGCAAAAATATGCACTAAAAAATCTGTGGCAAAGTGATTTATAAATATTTTATCAATGCAATTGCACATTTTAGTTAATCTGCATAAAATTATACATATCGCCATTGTGTTGTTTGGTAACGCTGTAAGTGCTGCCTAAGATCATAAAAAATTGCCTTAACTTTTGCTATCTCCAAAAACAAATACTTAATTTTTGTCTGTATTACAATAAATTTATTATGTTTATCAACCCAGCAAAAACTTGGTAATGACATGTAGTTACATATGCAGTTACTTTTCAATGATAAAAACATACTTTCTACATTACATAAATGTAGATTAGTAAGCAATTACGTTTAACCTGATATGTAACCAATTAATTGAGATCAGATTTATGCAAATATTATTTTTTTATCAATTTTTTCATTTAAATTATAAAACCTTAATTCTAATTTATATTTAAGTAATTCACTTCTTCGAATAAGATAGAAATATATGTTTTTTGTTGAATGTGAAAAAAAAAAAAAAAATAAAAATTTCGGCGGCCGATTTTAAGCCGATGTGACATTTTCAAAAAACCTGTCTACACAAGCTAAATTGGAAGTTTTGTCTTGATAAAACTTTGTCTAGTAACGTTAATTAATATCTTCCTATTAATATTGAAGTGCTGCCTAATTCTAAGAAAATAATTTGTTACGCTTCGAGTGCTGATAACTTCGTCCTGATACTTCAATAGTTTTGACAAAACCTGTCCAAACTAGCCAAAATTTATTAGCAACATTTGAAGTTTGTTTTGATAACATTTCTCTAGAAATGGAAATTAATATCTCCATTTAATTTTTAAGTGTTGCCTAATTGTTTTATTTATAATTGAATTTGAAGATGTATGTCATAATAATCCATATTGTAAAGATTTTTCAGTCATCATGTTCTAACGATTTTATTTTGACACTGCAATAATTTGTCAAAATCCTGTCAACACGAAGCGATTTTTTTGGCGTGATAAACATTTGAAGTTTATATTGATAAAAACCACTAGTAAAATCCATAATCCCATTGCGTTGTCTATCTAAATGTATTTCGTTATTTAATTTTTTAATAAATATATTTGAATTTCTTTATTAATTATAAGGGAAAACGAATGTCATAATAAAACATGTTACTTGTTCTGACGCTGAAATAATTTAGATAAAAAATATGTCTTGATAAAAATTTGTCTATTAATATCTCCATTCTGTTAGTGTTGCCTTATTGTATTCTTTCATTTTCATTTAAAATAAATAAATTTGAATTTTTAAAACAATTTCATTGTCAACATAAGTTATTTAAACATTTAACTATTTTCCATTGCTGATTTATTTTAAATCTGTAATTATGCCGGTTTTCAAATTACCCATTTGCATATGTATGCGTGCATATTCCATGAAGTTCACAGTCAAATATACTACAAGTTTAACAAAACACATAAAAAAATTAGTTAGAATAAATGTTTAAAGCCATTAAAAAAAAATATTCAAGGGATTAAAACTTCAACACTGCAGTAATTTAAATGAAAATACTAAATTCATACATATGTATAGGTATATTATAAATACTTTAGGGCTTTTAGCTTTCGTAAAAAGATAATTTATTTAAATAACAATTTTATTGGTATTTTTGCAACATGAATGAAAATATGTTTTTGCTCATAAACTTATTTTTATGTTTTTTTTTTTCTTTTTTTTGGTTCCTTTTTGTCATAAATGTTCTGTAAAAGTTTATTAACTTGATTGTGTTGCGAAAAAATAGTTAAGCTTAAAAAAATTTTTATGTTTTATGAAAAAATGTTTGTTATTAAAACATAAATTTCATACGCATTTTTTTGTGGTTAATTGTTTATAGCCAATTATTTGGGTTAATTTAACTGAAAACAAAAGAACATCATTAAAATAATAATAAAGGTTTATGAGCAAAATGAAAAGATATTGAGTTTTATTATTAATATTTTAAAGACTTTATTTAACCTTGATTAAGTTCAATATGAAAATTTAAATTTTGGTAACTTTTATAGGAATTAAAGGGAAAAATAATGCGAAAAAATGGCAACCTTGGGTAGCAATATTCCAATTGTTTTTTTTTTTTTTTTGTGTTTTTTTATTATTTTTTAGTTAAGAAAACACCTTTCTTTTCTTTTAAAAAGGCTTTATAATATTGTTTTAAAATTTTATCTAATTAAGTATACAATGACCAAAATAATTGTATCAAGATTTTTACTTAAAACTGAAGAAAAAAAATCTACAAATACAAATTATTAAAAAGAAAAATGCAGCTGCATGGTTGGTGGCTGGTTTTTAGTTCAATTTCAAATAAGTTTTGCAAAAATTTATTGCACCTGCTTTTCAAAAAAAAAAAAAAAACTTAAACTTAAAACAAACATACAAACATAGGTACATATGTTTGTATATCTTTTGAATTTTCTTAAAATCCCTGTTTTAATTTGGTTCATGTTTAAATATATTCAATCCAGCTTGTACTTTTATATATTTAAAATATATTTATCTCAGGTATGTATTAAATTTTGGCCAACGTTAGAATGCCTTGTATAGGACTTTGGGACAGCTGGCAATGTTTTTGTTTTTGTTGATTATTTTTAGAGTGGATTAACTTTTAGCTTAAAAACTATAATTTTGTTGTGGGCTTTTAAGTTAGTTTATATTGTTGTATTATTGGGAGTTTAATCTCCCAAAAAGTAATATATTTTATGTGTCTAATTGTTGGACTGAAGTAATTAATTGTTTAAAGATTTCTTAATTTAAAAATTGTTAAGATTAAATGGTGAGGTGTATTTAGTGAGAGTTGTAATGAATTTTAATAGATTACGAAAAAATAATAATAATAATAATAATAAAGAAAAACATTAAAATTGTTGTTCATTTCAAGCATGTTTATAAGACATTTCTATGGTAAATACTAAAAAGCAAATTAATTAAAATAAAAATGAATCTGAAAATTATAATTCGATGATTATTAAGATATGTATGTGCATAAAAAAAAAGTAAAAAATAGACGTCAATTAGGAAATTTGTAATATTAATTAATTTTTAATTGATTTTACTCTAATCATCAAAATGATAATATTAATAAATACAATAATTGATTTTATTATTAATGGTTTTTCTTAAAAAGACATAATGAGCTGAAGATTGTTGAAAAACTAGTCAACATTTTTATAGAAAAAATTTAATTTTTCTTCATATTTATACCAATTAGAAAACTAATTATATTAATAAATAATATAATTACTGGTTAAAATTGTAATTTTGTAAATTTGTAATTTTGAAATACTTAAACACTTTGAAAACATTTTTTATTATTGAAATTCTTATCAATTATTATTATACTGTCTTTTTTTCAAGAGAATTGTTAATTTTTATTTTTGTTCAATAAAATCAATTTCTTTTTATAAAAATTAAAATAATATCTTGGTCTTATATTTTAACCAAATATTGCTACTGTAGTATGTACAGTATCGGTCATATAATTAGCCCACCCTTAACTTAAGGGCCTTAAGTAATATTTTAAAGTATTTGTTTTCTTTTAATACACAAAATTTTAAAATATATTTATTACAGAGATATGTTTTGCATATTATAGTCTAATTATTAAATATACCATAGAAACCAAACATTTAAAATTTCTTCGCATAACTTCAAATTAAACGATCTTCTTGCAATAGCTTCACAAGTTTTATATTTGTCATGATATTTTAGAGCATTTCTTGCCATTTTTCTTGATCTGCCAATTTTTCTAGCTATTTCAGAAATGTTTTTATCGCGATTTTTCATGCTAAGTATAATCTTACGAAGTTCTGGTGTACCCGATGATGTCTTGGCCATTTTTAAAGAAAAAAAAGTTTTATAAGCAGTAAAAGTCATTATTTTAATATAATTATTTATTCAATATATGAAATTTTTGTTATTTGCAATGAAATTTTATATGTTTGTTTTCTATGTTATATGTAATAATTAGACTATAGGAACACAAAAAAAAAAAAAAAATCCCTGTAATAAATATGTTTTAAAAGTTTGTGTTTAAAAGAAAATAAATACTTTAAAATATTACTTAAGGGTGGGCTAATTATATGACCGATACTGTATCTATATATAATAGAAATATCTCTTTTTGGTTGATAGGAGTTGTCTAATTGCATTAATTTTAAGAAATAGTCAGAGCTTAAACTGAAATAACTTGCTGTTCGGAAAAAATCGCTTTTTTGAACAACAATTTTAACAAAAAAGTATTTAAGTATCAATTGAAGTATTTAATTGAAGTAAATTTTTCAAAAATATATAGAAAAATTATTATTTTATTGATTTTTACTAAAGTGAAAGGACTAATTTTTTATTAAGTGTTTTTTACTTATTTGAAATTTTCGCACTTTTGTAAAAATTTTTACTTTTGAAAATTGTTTCCTATTAAAAAAAGTACAAATTTCAAAAAAGCACAAAATTTGTAAAATGTAAACGATTTTTTTAAAGGATTTCATAAAGAAATTCAGTTATTTAAATATTAATTATTTTAATTTAATTTATTTATCAATTTATTTGCTATTTTAATTACCGATTTATTTTATTTTTTTAAATAGATTTTTTATATATTTTTATTATTTAATTATTCATTTGTTTTTTATTTACTTGTTTAATTACTTATTCATTTATTTCTTGATTTTTTGTATTTACTTCTTTTATTTTATTAATTTTCAAACATTTCTTAAATCATTTTTTTAATCATTGTTTAAAATGTTTACAAATCAATTCTATAATATCACCCTCATTATAAATCTGTTTAAATTTAAAGTCCTTTGTGTTTAAAAAAATTAGTAATATATATATATATATATATATTTAAAATTTCCCTGAATGTATTATAATTTTCGTTTTTATGTTTTCTTTCCATATCTCTCCCCTTTTTACTAAATTTATTCGCAATGACTGACCCTTTAAATGAAATTGTATTTATTCAATTATTCACTTACTGTTTTCCTTACTTCAAATCCCCCTCGTATTTATAACAGCCAATTACTAAAATTTAAATACTAAAACATAACACTCCTTAACTGATATATAAAAGGATAGGAAAAGAACTCAACCTTTTCCAAAAAAATGTTAACAATAAAATATGTTTATAAACTGTTGCTATGACTAAAGTATCAGAGGGGAAAACACGGGAATAATCACTTAAATATCTTTTGAATATTAACAACAATAAATACTAATTTACATTCTTACATACATACATATATACATACATACATACATACATACATACATACATACATATGTATGTATGTATACAACAGACTATCACTAAGTACGAAGAATATTAGGGCAAGAGGAGTTTTACACTCTCTAACGCTCTTCAGCAAAAACCACCATAAGTAAATACTTTATGCAATAAAATATGAATACCATGCAAGTGAAACCATAAAATTTTACAATTAATTGTTATATTATTTAACATTTGAATGTTTGTTTGTTTGTTTTTTTGTTCATAAAGTATGAAAGTATGTCCCTTACATAGTACTAACATACAAACATTAAAGTGAAGTTTAAATGATAAAACAAAAACAATAATAATGCAAATATGTATGTAAGTATTTTCGACTCCAATATG
Organism: Phormia regina; assembly: GCA_001735545.1. NCBI lineage: Eukaryota > Metazoa > Arthropoda > Insecta > Diptera > Calliphoridae > Phormia > Phormia regina. The sequence goes on from MINK01172423.1 coordinate 39,952, forward strand.
TACTTTAAAAAGCCACACCCTTTTGTAGTATAAAATAATGGTATGTAAGAGCAGAGATATAAATGTGGAGGTGGGAGTTGGGTGATGAATGTTGAATTGCGAAGAGTTGAAATGTTTTACATTTTTGTGTGAATGTAGTTATGTTGGTGTAATACAACTGTGAATGAATTTTTATGTTCTATTCCTTTTTGTGTGTAGGTATGTATGCATGTTTGGGAAAAATACTATTATAGAAGTGAGAGTGAGTAAAATAAAATAAAGGTGCTGCTAAATATATTTTAACACCTCTTAATACTAACTACATCTCTACCTTGAGAAGAGATGCCAGATTAAAAAATTAATGATTTTTGAAATAAAAATTTTCTATTCAGTTTTTCTTAAGTTATAAAATTTATGAATATTTCTAGATGCAATAAAATTTAATGAAATTATTATTTTATAGTTTTTATTTCACAACAATCTGGCATCTTATTACCATTAAGAATTTGTTTAAAATTTTGCTTGTTATTAATATTGTTCGTTTGGTTGGGGTGCTGCTGTGATTATAATAAATGTATCTGTTTCTTGTTGCTGTGGAGTAATTTCGTTATAACATTTTGTATCTATAACACACAGCAAGTATTGTTGCTGTTGCTATTGCCACTGACACTTGCTTTTAAATTTTTTGTACATGTAGCATGAGTATGATGGGGTTGGTTAGTTGGCTAACTTACTTGGCCATACAACTACCACACCTTGTGGTAGGTAGTAAGTGAGTGATGATGATAATGGTAGTGATGGTCGTAGTGGTAGGTTGTTAGTAACAAATTATTAAGAAGCTTGTTGTGATTTATTTATTTATTTATTTTTTTCTTGAGGACTTGAGGCTTGTTAAGTTGTTGGAGGTGTAAAGGAATGTCAAAGTTTTTTTTTAACAAAGAGAAAGACAGCTGTTGTAGAATTTTTATGGTTTTTGTTTATATTAAAATGAAACCTTAATTTTCTTTATAAAAATTTATTTATAGATTTTTCTTAATATACCTATTGACAAAAGAAGCACGAGCATATATTAAAAAATATATATTACTTTTCTTTAAGAATTTCCAGTTAAAATTAAATATATACATATACGTTTTTATATGTATATATTCTGTTTTATGTAAATAAATAAAAAAAAAATAGTTCAAGGATACTTTTAATACACTTGAAATGTAACACAAGCACAATTACTATAGAATATATTTTTTACAATTACTGCAACTAAATGGTGAGGAAATGTGAAATGTTATTTTAGTAGTATTTACAATAAATAAATTTTGTAAAATGATAGAATATTCGGTTTAGCCTTATATAAACACTGATTTTATTTATTTATTATAACAAAATAATTATGAATTTCTTTCTAATATCAATCTAGTGTAGTTGTACTGTAAACCATCTCTGGGAATCGAATCGGCAGTCTCACTATTAAAATCTTTTATTGAAGTATTTTAATGAATTTATAAATATGTTTTTATATTTTTTAAGAAATTCATAATTATTTTGTTATAATAAATCAATAAATAAATAAACAAATAATGAATCAGTGTTTATATATGGTTATGCCGAATATTCTATACCCTTCACTACCTTACCGTCAAATTAAATGTTCGCCTTAAAGTAAGTATGCTTCCAAACTTTTACATTCATATATATATATATATTTTTTTAGTTCATAAACATTGGTTGTTCAGGGTTTAAAAATTAATAAACCGATTCATTTCAGTGTTTCTAAACATAAATTTTGAAAAAAAAAATCCGAAACTTCTTGTCTTGGTTATAAAAAGTGAGGACAACCCTTTGCCTAAGGGTATAAAAAATTAACAACCAGCCGTTAAGATCAATGGCTTTTGTTTGAAATTGTCACCTCCAGAAATAGTTCTGTGGAAACGTTATCTATCCAGATTGCATTCTATGGAACGCTTCTAGAACTAACTTCAATCAATAAATTTGGTTTTAAATTGTCTCATTCAGAACTCATGCCATAGAAGCGTTAATGGTTTCTGAATTTGTTTTTTCCTGGAGGTCATTTCTTCAATCAATTTGAGTTAGTTAAACTCAATTTTTAAGAATTTTTTAATCAGGATTTTTATCAATTCAAGACAGTTATTTGGAAACCAGTCATTTCTTCAGAGAAGTGACTTAGAAGCCCTTCAAAATTATAGCTACATAATTTTCTCAAAGCTCGCATGATAAAAATTTTGTTTTAACAAGAGAATATTAAATTATTTTTTCAGATTTATTTCAATTTATTTTAAGGTTATTTATTAGAAAACCAACATTTTTTAATATCCCCTGTTTTACATATTCATCTATTTCGTTTTTTTTTCTTTTCTTTCTATGCACATGTAAGTAAAAATAATAACCTCCTCATACATGTTTTTCTCAATGTTCTATTCAGAAAAAAAAGAAAAAAATTAAAAGAAATTGAAAATATAACTAAAAAAAAAAAATGAAATGAAAACATTTCTTGAATAATTTTTACATATTTTATTTTATCTACATCAATTAGAGTTGATATATAATGGGTTTGACAAGAAAACTAGAATAACTTTATATACATAAAATCTTATGTTCCATATAATAAAAATATCTTAAATACCTACTTGTTAAAAATAATAAAATAAAATCTAACAAAAATCTATGGTGTATTACAAAAAGAAAAAAAAAAATTAAGGATTTAAATAGAAAAATATAAAATAGTATAATAACAAAAACATTTAAACAATAACAATAACTAGATAAGAACTAGAAGAAATTAAAACCATTTTATCTATTGAATTATAAAAGAAATTTAATTATGAATTTAAACAATTTTCTTAATTTTTTTGTTATTTAAATAAATGTCAATAAATTTTTAAATTATATGTCATTTGTCATTATAATTATTATATTTTGTTGTAAAAAGTTAATTAATGTTATGGTAGTAGTGGTTTCTATAATTTATTTGTGTATAATAAATTTATTTAAATTGCAATAAATTATGCATGTGTAAATATTATTATGGTAAAATAAATTTGGTTGCATATTTTGGGCATATTTTGTAAACTAGATATAACCGCAATAAATTTTAAATAAATTATTGTGAATAAAATGTAATGAGTTAATTAAATGGAAGGGAACAAATAATATTAACTCTTTTGTAGTAAAATAAATTTTATTTATTTTTTGTCAAACTATGGCATTTTTAAATAAAAGTAGACTGATATCCTATTCATACTTTTCACTAAAATTGACGAAATTGTTTATTTTGTTGTAGTGTAACGATGTATAAAATTATTATTATCAGTTATATTATGGTATTTTTTAAAGCTCAATTTAAATATATATTTTTTATAAAATCTTTAAATTTTTATTCGTTAAAAATTTTACCCTCTTTTATTAATAAATGTTCAAAAAACTTTTATAATCTTTATATTTATATGGTAGTTAAGATATTTTTTTCTTTTTTATTTGCAAAAAAAAAAAAAAAAAATATTCTGCTCACAATGTTGGTCAAGTGTATTTTTTTGAATTGCAAGGTTTCCGTTCAGTTTTATTGTATTTGGTTTTTCTTTGCTTTACAATTCAACAAAGACCAACGTTTTGTACCTTTATAGTTGACTTGGCTTATTGGATGACTTAAGCTTTTTGTGGTATTAAGAGAGGTTATGGTATGTAGTTTGTATATTAAATTGTAGACAAGGGTAACAAAAAAAAAAAAAACAATTTATCGATTTAACCAAACAACTTTAAGCATTCAAGAGGTTATGTGTCAATAAAAGAAAAATAATTTAAATAATAAATAATTCATAAAAATATTCATATACACATAATTGTTTTATATAAATTTAATTGAAATTATTATAAAATTTATATATTTTAAATAAATTTTAAGAAGAACATTGTATTTTTTGGTCCAAAAGTGAATACACAATATTGGAAAAAGCTTTTAAATATAACAACATTCTTTATTCTACAAAAATTATTACAATAATGAACTTGAGTCTGAAAAAAGTACAAACTTTATTCGTAATAATTTTGAATATATAAAATGAAAACTTCATTTACCCTTATATTTCTTACTTAAAATCGTTAAAATCGCTATATATCAACTTTTTCAATCTGACAGCCTTAGTGGTATCTTTGCCAATATTTCCAAAGAGATTTGCCAAACGAGGGGATATGTTCTGAACAGGGAATTTAATTGGAAAGATAATTTTTGGTAAATTTCTTTTATTTTAATTTAAATTAATTTCTATAGGAAATTACAGTATAGTCTATAGTATTGACTATAGACATGGCTATGGTTTAGTCTATAGCATTTATCCGCCAGCTGCAAATTTCTTGACCCGCGATGTTAGACTGCTCTGTCTCTCTCAACAAACTTCGCTACGTCATTAAAAAAAATACACTAAAAAAATGTAAAACAATTTTTTTTTATACATTTAATATTGGGATTATTTTTTTAAGGATATGTATTTGAACAGAAATAACTAGAAAAAAGTGTTTACATCCACAATTAAAAAGCTTTTTCAGTGTAAAATTTAGCTGCGTTCATTCAAATTTGTTTTTCCTACATCACACACGCATGCGCAAATGTATAGTAGAGTGTATGCGCATCACTGGTCTATAGTTTTGACTATACCCTGTAAACAATTTCTAATCAAATTTGAATTAAAGAGTAACCTCTAGCAGAATATGATATCATTTTCTTATCTAAAAAGTGTCACCATTCGGGAAGAAGTGTGTTGCAGTTTTGATGCTTTTTGGGTGTCACTATTTAGGGTATTTTTTTTGGCATCGAAATGGTGTCATTCAGAAGAGCAAATGTAGCTCCATTTTATTTTTAGAAAATAATTTAAATTTATTTCTATTTTAAGAAACATTCTTTAAATTTTTATTTGCTTTATATTTAAACTTCGATTATATTCCTTTATAAGTAAGAGGTCAACAAATTTTTTTCTTCATATTTTTTGAAAAATCAAAACTTATTTTATTTGTTTTTGTAAATTTGTTTACTATTTAGAAAACAACATCTTTAGAGAACTAATAAGTGAGATCAAATTTTTTTACTATTCAGAAAATATCATATTAACCCTGGAAGGACTTCGATATTTTTACCCTTTTATTAAAAATATTGCAAAACGTATCATTCAAATGAAAAGTAAAACGATTGATTTTTGGTTGATGAATTAATTTTAATAAAATAACAGCAACAATTCCTAAATATTTTCCGTTATTTTTAAAATATTCAGCAAAAACTGAAAATACCTCAATATTTGTACTTTTCCAGAGATAATGTTAGATAAGTATCCTTTGTGTTAGTTGTGTTAACAATTTGAAATAGCAAAATATGTCTTTTTAAATGGGTGCATCCTATAATTATTATAACCAAAAACCGGTTTAAAAATAAATGTTTTTGAATACTCTGTGCATATTTCAAATTTATGATACTTTTTTGTGTTC
>MINK01172424.1:0-22437 GCA_001735545.1 Phormia regina
TCTGACAATTGTCTGGCAATGAAATTGTAAGGTTTTCTTAAAATTGTCTAAACTGGAAACTTATCTGTTGCTAACAATTTATCATTGTCAGTACATTGTCATCACATTGCCAGATCTGACAACATTGTTAGATCTGACAACCGTGTATACTTATGTTTATTGTATAATTTATCATTATTGTCGGCACGCGGAACCGTGCCAATGTTCATCTAACGTATACTTTATTTTATAGTCTTAAATGCTAACCATTCAACCATTAATTTTTATTTCGTACGAATTTATAATTGTGCACTTGGAAATTATGTTATAAATTGACTCTTAACTATTAAATAATATTTGTGTCAACCGGTTCTCAATTGGAACATTGGTGACAAGTGCTACTGAGCGACCAGCCCATTAATGCAATTAATATCACGCGTGGTAACGTTTGAAATGTTCACAATATTTTTTGAAGAACAAAGTTTACATATTCTTAATTTTTGTAATAAACGTTGTCTTATCGACATCATTTCGGTTGAAATGACTTTTATGAGACCCATCGATAGATCAAACAATCGAAAATCCTTTCGACAATTTTGAAAATCATCTATATCTATTCATAAATTACAGAAATATGCAAAAATCTTTATATAACCTAGAAGATCCTGAATTTTTGTCCGAAAGAAATATATTAAATGGATGGTAACTGAGATATTAGGCAAAACGAATTTTATACTATTTGAGAGCCTTGTTTAAATTAAGTGTTCTCAAGGTGCCCGAAATGCCAATTGATGTACATCTCTAAACTTTAGAGAGAACTATCATTAAATGACCTTCACGGCTAGGACCCACAGTTGTCGGAAAGGGCACACCTTTGCTGAAACCAATAACTGTCTGACTTTCTCAATCCAACCGGTTGGATGCGTCTGCCAGGATATGTCACTGGAAAGCTAAGCTCATGAATATTCCTGACTACATTTCTAAAATTATTCACTACTACCTTAATACTCTCAAGACTAAAGGAAGTCATTCTGTGACCCTAACGAATTCGGAACCCCCTCCCTTCGGATCGATAGCGTTTAATTTATAACTATCTCCCAATAATTGTTTAAATGATTATGTGTTGATGACATAATGTGTTGGCATAACATCCCAAAATCATATGCATTCCTCTCCTCCTGGTGTGTTCAGCCCGCATATATACTTTGGTTACTGAAATAACTAAAATCATTCCTAGCCATTATACATGTCCGCACTTGTTCCATTGTTGATGGTATGAACAATATATAATCTGCGGCTCTTAATCCCCATACCCTGGAGTTATTAATCCAATAATTTTTGGATAAGAGATAGATACTTGTTGTCAATTTGATTGTGCTACCCTAAATCAGAAATTGATAACCTTGCTGATCCACTGCGAATATGAAGTATTAACCTTGGTTCTCTTTACAGTTCAACATGTTGACATTTACCTATAAGTAGGCCTCAATTCTTATTTTCCAATACTGTCAGAATATGAGGTATCACTCCGATGTTTGGCTCTGAATAAAATGTGACGCACTTAGCAACTGCATTTCTAAGTTAATGATTTTGACATTTTGTTCTCAATCTGTAGCAATTACTCAATAGCTTATTTAATTACTAAACCCAATAAGTACACAAATTTTAAAAATTCAAGCATTGGAAAATTTTACTGGAGTCCGATATGAATTCAAATATTAAAATATTTTAAACATGAAAAATTATTAAAAAAAATAAAACTTTTCAAGTAAAATAAATTTGACTGCAATTTAAAATTCCTTTTTAGCGGAGAATGCTATTGAATTAAAGTGTAATACTATTTTACCTAAATGCTTGGTACTGGATTCAAGGCTTGAAATACATTTGGTTTGGTTTACTTCTAATGTTACTTTTTGACTTAATTGGTACCTAAAGAACATAAATTTCGAATAAAAGACATAATTAGAGAGTGAAAAAAGTCTTATAAGAATAGTATTTTTGATGGGCTGAATGAAATATTTAATAATTACTTTCTTATTAATTATAATTTTATTTTTATTAATCTGTTTTTCATGTGTTATATTCCAGTCTGTGCAGTCTACTAAAAAGAAAACCAAAAAGGTAATTACATTGGCGCAAGCAGAGGAACAACATTTATTATCCGTTTCATCAACAGCAACCAAAAAATCGAGTGAATCAAAAACTTTAACAAATATATCCAACATGAAATCAGATGAACAAGTCAATAAAACACAAACTATTAAGTCCACAACATCGGTCAAAAAAGAAATTGTTGAATCTGAAACAAACAATGATTCCAATGAAAACCCAGAAAACGTTCATGAAGATCAACTAGAAGATTTTAAACAGAATAGTGACCATAAAAATGATGGAGATGGAGACAATTTGAAAAAGATTAATTCTAAGAAGAAAATTAAGGCAAAGAAGAATAAGAAAGTCGAAACGGAACAACAAAATATTTCAGTGGTAAGTCCATAAGTCTGAAATTTTTATCGTCATTTGATTACTTATATGACACATAGAACATCTTTATAAAAAATGAGTTAGATATCGGGTGTATATGATCGGTATATCCTTTATATAACCTACACTATCGTCGGTTTATAATGCAGAGAAAAAAACATCAGACCATTATCTCAGAATCATTTCCACTGTAGATTTAACGATGTCTGGTCCGTCTGGCCGTCAGTCGGTCTGTGTAAACATTGTAATCATACTACAAGTCGCATTTTTAAAGATAAGTCAGTAAAAATTTATCACACGATATTATTTTAAGTCATGGGCGAACTCTATTGAAACTGATTATGATTTCTCTATAATTTTACCTAGCTCCTATACAAAAATCCTATCGGAATAGTGTATTTACAACTATAAATGCCTTCAACATTGTGATATTTTAATAAAATACTGTAAATGTAAGTTTTATATAAATATAAATCTTTGTTGTAATTTTATGAAGATCGGGACATAGTTAACTAACTATAGATCCCATAATTTATCGTAGCGCTCATATAAGGTCCAGGTACGAAAATTATCTGAAAGTACAGCATTTCATATAAATGTCAGTATAAACATATGTTTTATATTTAATGTATTTACAATGGTGCAGGGTATCATACGGTTAGGCTTCGCCGACTATGCAAATTGAATCAAACATTGTTCATTGTATTTACAAGTAATCATATGACGATATACATATGTAACAAACATGCTTACCCATCGCTATAAAATACAGTTTTAGCATTAAATTTTTAAATATTTGTCGATGATAATGCTAGACAGTAGGACAAAGTTTCAAAAATCTATTCAAATTAATTTCGCTAGTTTTTAGAAAATTTTATAAGTTGAATTAAAGTACATATATATTCCAATATTATAATTTCAATATTAAATTTGGAAAATAATTGTTATAATCCGAGTTAATTAATAATAATAGGGATTCGGTGGTGGCAGTATCGAAAGTTTATGGAAAGAAATCTGTAACTTTTGATCGGCTGTTTGGATTGGTGTAAAATTAAGTAGTAGCAGACATGTATACCAAGTCCGGGAGAAAAACTCTATTTGTTAATGAGAATAAAAAATATCTGTATGGCGATGGGTATATTAGATTCGGCACTGCCGAATATAACACTCTTATTAGCTTTATTTTAATTTATTATTTTTATATATTTTTTTTATTTCTAGAAATCGAGTTTCAGTAAATTTGATGCTTTACAAAAACGGAATCTTATCCATGTACGTTCTATTGATGCTAGTACAGCACAAGAAAAATTCAGTGTAAGAATTCATTTATATCATTCATTAATTCATTCATTTTCAGTATATATTTTTGTGTACAGCAAGTAATCAATTTTGACATTTATGTCTTATTTGAAACGGTTTCAGTGTAAATGCAATTTTAAACCTAATATCCGATGAAAAATGCATAAATTTCGAAAAAATGAAAATAAAACTTATGTTTATACGTGAAATTTTGTTGAAGGAACTGTATGGAAACAAAGGATTTATTTTCATTTTCTACATTCGAAAATACAAAATAATTAATAATCAACTATTCGGAATGCGAAAAAGTTGTAAAAAAAACGCCCTAATGTACATATACATATGTATTTTGGTATGATATAATAAAAACCCATAACAAATTTTCTGTTCCACATCGACTAGGTAATAAATAATTACTCAGTAACATAAATTAGAGTTTAAAAATTAGTAAATAATTTTTTATATTTCTACTGCACACAAAACCAAATTTTTTGGAATTAAATCCGTATATCCTAAAATACTACTTAAATCAAATTGAAATCTTGTTGTGGATATCTTATTTAAGACGAGATAAGCTACAAGGCATCAAAATTAAATATCTCGAGTATGTAAAAAAAATCATAACTCCTACAAATTAAGTCCCATTTTTTAATTATGTTTCTGCAAAGTTGACCTCTATTTGTCTATATGTTAAAAATTTATCTAGAATGTAAAAAATTTATATTTTTTATTTCAAAAGTAAGGCTTCATAAATGGTTATTATAGAAATTTTGAATTGAAATATTTTTGCACCGTATATCCAGCCTTTATAGATAATGCACAATGGAACTTGGAAACCTCTGAACCGTTTTAAATGAAACTTAGAACATCGATAGAGGAAAAATTAGGTTTTAGAGATATAGTATTTTTATTATCATTACTTTTTTTAATTTTCCTAAAAAAGGCAAAGAAAAAACATGTTTACTGTTGTAGTATGGTTAAGGATTCAAATTGACTTCAAATCTGAAATTTCTCATTTTTGGCCATAATTTTTTACAAAAAGTCGGTAAAAACCTTTATCAAACATATTTTTATCACATTTTACTTAAAATAATAAAAACAAATACAAATTATGTTTACAGAAACAGGCTTCAAAAATTTGAATTTTCTAAACGCTTACAGGTTTCAAAATAATTTTTACACATGTAATATAATGATCATTAATATTTAGATCAGAGAATTATATAAAATTTTAATACATATTTTTAAAGATCAATTTTGTTATTATTGAATATAGGGTTATTTTCAGAAAATTGCCAAAAATAAGAAATTTCATTAAAAGTCGAATATCATTTAAGAGATAATTTATATTTTGTCTTACTAAGGAGTTTTAAAAAACGAAAAAATATTTAAAATTCATATTTGCAAAAGTTGTAACGCCCGACATGCTTTCCACTCTTGATGTAGTAAACTTTGACCAGACTGTAGCATACAGCTAAATTTCACATGTTTGGAATTGTGGTTTTCTTGAGTTGATTTGGAACAGAATCCTGGTGGATCAGGTGAAAACATACTATACCCCTGACAGGAATAGGAATCTATTCTCCTAGAAATCTTCATCAACAACTCAACTCTGAATATGTGAAATTTTATTGAGATACCCACTACGGATACAAGTTATAGAATTATTGCCAACAAAAAAGCGTTTTAAACCATTGTGAGAGTGTAAATTCCAAAGGAAAACATGTACACTACAGTTTTATTTATTGTATGGAATAAAGGGAAAGTCATGAAGGTAAATACATGTACTATGTACTTAAAGAAATACATGTACGAAAACGAAATTTCGTACAGATAGTTCAAAGGTCAATACAAACTTGGAAACAAACCGAACTTCATGAAATTTTGCACTGTCATTTATTCTTATAAAAATGTTATATGTGTCGAATAAAAATAAATTAATATTAACATTTTACGGACGGGTTCTGAGTTGAACGGTCTACTTTAAGGTGGGTGTAGGAAGATTTTTTGCACAAACACATAATACCCCAACTACCTATGGTGGTGTAGGATATAATTATGTCAGAGCTACCCTATTTGTGCCCCATGAGGGTCCACTCCTCTGCACGCATATTCAACCAGCAGATCAGAAGTTACAAATTTATTTTCAAACATTTTCAATTCTGCTTCACTGTGCAGTAACAACTTACAAATATATTGCCTACACACTCAGTAAGTACACCAAAAAAATACTCCAACTTATTATGATAAAAAAGCGCACAACAAGTGTTGCTAACTTTTCTCTAATATCTAGTCCAAATCGCTGAAAATAAAAATCAAAGACTCGACTTTGAATCTGCAATCTTCGGGAATAATTATCATTGATATTATCTTTTAAAAACACAAATTGTGATGAGAACTGCTTTTTATTTTCTGTACTTAATAGAAATACAAAACAAATGTGTATTTTTTAATTCTTCAAGATATATTTTGAATTTTACGTGCATTTTAAGCGCATATTTTCCAAAAAAAAAATTAAGTTAAAAAATTTTTAACTTAAATTTACTGAACAATTTCGGACATATGTACATTAGGGTGGCCCCAAAATTTAATGTTTCGATTGTCCAGCTTAAATAAAGAATTTCCGCTGATATTTTCCTTTCGCAAACTAAATAAAGATGAAAGATTTTTGCATTCATATGAATATAAAATAAAAGAACAGTATGAACATTTTGTATTGTAAGAAAAGGCGTTAAGAGATTTTTGGCGCAATTCTAATGTTTATTCTATGTACAAAAAATAATTTCAGTTAACAAATAAATACAAAGTATGACCACTCATACTCGGAGATTTTAAAATAAAATATAACTAAGAGAATATGATGGTAAGTAATATCATCTCATATTCAAAAGTTATTGTGTCATAAAAAATAACGCTCACCTTCATTGTGTTACAACTAATATTTTATTAATAGAAATATATGTTCATTAAGGTTGTCTAACACTGTATGAAGAAAACCAATGTGAATCGCGCATAAAAACGTAATTAAAATAATGAAAGATGACATTATTTAGAACATATGTATGAAATAGCATCTTCCTACTATGATTGGAACAGTATGCTACACATCCTTATAATTTGGTGATTCCGGAAAAAATCTTAAAAAATTCTTTTGGCCAAAATTGGTGGAATATACATCAAGTTAGAATTACACAGAGTTAGAAAATGAATCAAAATTTATGCGGTTTCTTAGTCAATTCAGATACATAGTACATATAAGTATTAAACCTCTAATCCACTTTATTCTCGGAAACTACTACCGGGATCGTCAACAATGTCCGCATAGCAATCATTGTATTTCAATCTTCGTAAAAAGTTGACAACCATAATGTTGTTCGTTCTATTCCATTCTGATGCTATTATTTTTCTAGATTTGAAATCGTTTAACAAGTTCATTTATTTGAATTACAATTCATTTAAAATTCTTTTTTGAAAACGAATTGAAATTTATTTCTGCCTTATTAGTTTGAGTTGAATCAAATGTCATTCAACTTTTTTTGTGAAAAGAATTAATTCATATTTTAGTTTATTCGCAACGAATTATAATCAAAAGGGAACTATTCATTTACGGCTCTGAATTTGTCAATCACTGAAACAAAAAAATCATATTAAGTTGGGCTCTTTTGCCCAACTTAATATGGGCAATTAGCCATCGTGCACTATGGTTGGATCACACATTTAAAACAAAACATTGTCCTTAGATTAAATAAAATACAATTTTACAATTTTTCCCATACACTTAAATAACATCTAAAATTTTACTTTTGGACATATGGTTCAATTTTATTAACATGGAATTTTAACTTGTTTTTTGATAGAATCCTCAAGGTGAAATGCAACGAAATTGTCGTTTATGTGATAAGGCAGTCTACAAAATGGAAGAAATTAAAGCCGAAAAGAGTATTTATCATAAGAACTGTTTCCGTTGCAATGAATGTAACAAACAACTTAAGTGAGTTTTTAAACCAATAGATCCATAATTTAGTATTAATATGCATTTTTAATTCTTGTTTATTAACAGAGTAGATACATATCAAAGCCATGAAGGCGTTCTTTACTGCACTGTACATTTTAAGCTGTTGTTTGCTCCTAAGTCTGTAGAAGATGATGAATCGGTTCAACCACGTAAGCCAGAATTAATTATACGTGAAAATCAACCAACTGAATTACCACCGGATGTTGTAAGAGGTAAGACTTCAGCTACATATATATAATTATGTATGTAAATACTGTGGTGGCCCTTATTAAGAAAAATGTTCTATTATTGTTCCTATTGAAAAAATCTAAATGTAGCTTAAAGTAATCTAAAAGTGGGATATCTATGTCATGAAAAAGTTTCAACATCATGCCAAATTTTAATTCTGACCTCGAACGGGAAAACCTCGGGAGATGAATTTTGGATCAAATATTTATCTTATATAAGGTTTGGAAATTAGCAAAGTCGGTTAATAAAAAAGAAGTTATGGGTCAAAAATTATAAACACAGGGTGACCGTTGTAGCTTAAACAAAAGCATGTACGCTAACGAAAATTTGTACAGATAGTTCGAGGGTCGATATACACTTGGAAACAAAAATGAGAGTGGTCCGTGATTTTAATTCAATTTCCCATACTAATCTAGGTTTTAATGAGAGTTTCTTTTAGTATATTATTAAAATACAATGTCAAATAGAATCAACAAAAATTTAGAAAATATGTATGTAACAGAGTTGGGGGATAATTATTATTTTTGATAATCTATTATTTATTATTTTATACTTCTTGTTTATTGCTTTTGAAACATTTCTTTTAAAGCTATCTTCCCTATTAATAGAAATTAGAAATTATTATCATATTTGGAACTAATTATTAAAAACTTCCAAAAAAGAATAAAATATGCACTTTATTCCACTTTTGAAGTTGAAAAAAGTTGTTTTTTTTTTAAGAACTGTATAGCTTTTTGCTGGAAAATAATGAAATAATTTATATATAAATTTATTTTTGTATTCATTTCATTTTTCAAAAAAATAAATTACCCAGCAAAAACTTTTCGGTTTTCGGTAATGAAAACTACTTATTGAAGTACTTTCTTGGTAATAAGACGTCATTATTATTTGCATTCTATAGATTATATAAATAAGTACTCAATAGCATAATAGCAGAGTAAGTTACAATCACTTGGATCAGTTGGCTAGTTCGGGATAAAATAACTAGTTATTGAGATAAAAAATAAATAGTTTATTTTTATTTCCAAAGTTTTTACTGGGTATTTTGTTTTCTTAGGATAATTTTCTTAAATAAAATTAAGTCTTTATTGATGCTATCATCAAACTTTATGTGTTATGTAATGCATATTTGCCATTTGTTACTTGTGACTCAAAGAATCTAATTTCTCAGGAGACGCATTATATGCTTGTAACGATTTAACAATGTCTGTCCGTCTGGTTGACTGGCTGTCTGTCCATGTTAACCTTGTGAACAAAATATAGGTCGAAATTTTAAAGATATTTTGATGAAATTTGGAACGAGTAATTTTTTCCATTATTTCACTTAGTCCCCATACCTAGAATATAGGTTTAACGATCATAGATGCCTTAGGTATAGCAATATTTGAATGAAATTAGTGCAAATAAGTTTTATATTAATGTTAATGTCTGTGCCAAATTTCATAATTGACCACAACTCCTATATATTCCTCTTTCGAAAATCACTTTGACGTGCAAAAATCTCATACAAATGTCAGTATCAAGTTAATATTCGTCACAAATTATTTTTATTTTAGTAAAAGCAACACTGCCAAATTTTATGAGGTTGGGTTCATAATTTATAATAAATTATTCATATATGTCTTAGTATTAACGTATAATTTTGTATGTTTTTATTTATTTATTTATTTTATGTTATTTAACATTTGATAAAAGTATCGATTCTAATGCCCACAGGACCTTTTTCCGAAATTTGATGAACTTAAATGTGGTAAATATCGTCGGACCTGACCGACTATATCTTTATATCTCGTTTTAATTATTTAGTGATATTTATTGCTTTTATATCCTGAAAGCCTAACTCCTAATCTATCGATGTTCCAAGTTTCATCTAAATCAGTTCAGAGATCAAGATTAATTTTGCATTTGGCTCCACTGTGTACTTTTTTACTGAATTTTTCAATATGATAAACTTTTTTGTTTTTAAAATCCAAAAGTGGGTTTATATATTATTATCTTTCATATAGGTATATAAGTTATTCAAAATGATGTATCTTATCTTTCAGCATCCGATAAACCTGATTTAGGTCTAGAAGAGTTACAACAACTCAATGTACGTTCAAGGTTTCAAGTATTCGAGCAAAGCAAAGGAAATACCAATGAAGATCAGCAGCAGGACCTTAATAAATGTAATAATAATGTGGTCAGACGCAGTGCATCTATATTATCAAAAGTTGCTAAATTGCAACAGTTAGGTTCTAGTGCTAATAGCCAGCAAGATTCAAGTGCTTCATCAGACAACGATGAAGATTATGATGATATTGATTTTGATTCTACATCTGAAAATCCCAATGCTGATTTGATTCGACAGAAAAAACGTGAGCATAAGCGAGAACGTCCAGTCGGTATCGGAGAAGCTATGAATGATATTCGTAGTCTTTTTGAAAAAGGACATGGAATTAGAAAAGAAGAACGACGGGAAGAGCGTAAACAAGAGATTCAAAATATTAGATCTCGTCTATTTATGGGCAAACAAGCACGTATAAAAGAAATGTATCAACAAGCTGTTGCCGAATCGGAACATGGTACGTATATTTATAAGCTTTCTGTTTGTGTTTTCTTGTTAAAGTAAAATGTACTGTTAAAGTTCTACTGTCTTAAAAAACGGAAATTTGATATTCAAATAAGATATATATATATACAGTACTGTGCAGAACATAAGCAACAAAAATAAGGGCTAATAAGGTAAAAACATTAAGGATAATGTTGAATAATTTATTAATATAGTTTCGCACAATTGGCTACAAACATCTATATTAGAAGATGTGAATTTATTGCTTTTCACAAAAATGAGAAAAATATTGTGTATTCTCGATATGAAAGCGTGCTCGTCAAAAGTAACAAAATTTTCAACTTAAAAAAAGGAGATTATTGTAGTATATGAACATGATTCATTTGTATGATATATAATATGGTTATGACATAATAAAAATATGTTTTCTCTGCGACCATATTATGTTTGTGTATGGACTTAAATTCATGCATATAACAATAATAATACGTTTATTAAACAGTAAAGAAAAAACAAGTATAAAACTTAAAGCAATAAAAATAGTTAAGCAGGAACAATATTTTCATCCAGGTTGGAAACCGATATCGTTATAAATACTGATACCGTTTTAGTAAAACGATCATATTGAAAAAAATCGAACTTCCAGAGAACACTTCATTTTGTGTTTAGGAAAAATGAAAAAGAAATCTTATATTTTTTAAAATTAAAAATTAAATTGTTTTTGTACCGAAAAATATAATTTCGCTTAAAAATTAACCAATTGCGCATTAAAAGATTAATATGTATATTTTCTAAATTTGTAACTCGAATTAATCAATATGTTTAAGAATCTCCTAATTTCTAGAAAAAAAAACTATTTAGGGGATTAGATAAGATTTTTGAACATTTATTTAAAAATAATGAAAGGCCCAATAATATATTGAGTACTTTTTTATTTGTATGTTATTTTTAATTGGATGAGCCCTTTTTAACTATTTATAATATACCATATATTTCAAATAATTTATATCTTTTAATTATATATTTTTTTATTATAACAGCAAGTGATAAAAAGCCTGAAATTGATATTGAAGTGGATTCGAAATCATTAAGAGAACGTTTTGAAAAAGGTGATGTTTTCAAAGACAATCAATCTAACAATGAGAATGACGGAGAAAGTTGTAGAAAAGGAGCAATAGAAAAGGAAGCTGATGTATTTGAATCCGGTAAGCATACATCTGTACTTTATTCAATTATTCTGTTTACCAAGGTTTTAAAACTCAGAAAAGAATAGTTTAATATTTTCATTAAATTTGAAGTTAAAATCAAAAAATTTTTCATAGCATAATTATAAAGTACTCGCACATCTACAAAAACAACAATTCCTTCTATTTTGTTAGTGTAAAACTACTCCTCACAGTGTCAAAATGATATGAACAGAAAATGAGAGAATAATGAGAGGAATAGTAAAATGCTCAAGAAAAAAATTTACAAAAACAATTTGACAGTCTCTGAAAAAATTGTAAAACAGCTGTTCTTACGAGTATACTTTCTAATTATACTATGAAATTTCTATTCCTTTTTTTACATATCATTTATCATTATGAATATGAAAACTTACTAAAAGGCTATGGCTATAAAACATGGTGTTGTGGTCGTATATTATTTTGATATATTACGTAATTAATAAAATGTATAATTTAATTGCAGCTATAAGCAAAAAATCTCGAAGTATTTTTATGGAACTGGATGCTAACGTGGTGACAAGTAAAAATCAGAATATTATGCCTTCTCAATCAAGCAATAAGATCTTGCAACATCAAAAGTCTCTTAGCAGTATTGGTAGTCAAGTAAAAAGTGGAGAAATTGATGATGTAGTTAAATGTGACGAAGCAGTAGATGATGTAGAAATTAAAACATCAGAAATAAGTGAAAAATTTAAATTTTTCGAAAAATATCATCCTACCGAAAATAAAAAGAGAGCTTTTCGCATAACGCCACCAAGGGAAGGGGTCGTAAAAATGCCATCCCCTGATGAAAATTCGAATGAAGATGAGAATTCCAAGGAACTTTCACCCGATAGAAATATTATTGTACACTCGCGTACCACCTCAATGATGCTAAACAAATTTCGGGAATTAGAAAAAAATCCAAACAGATGCGAAAATAATAGCCCAAAACCTCTTAAATGTTTCACTCCACCACCAGATGGTAATCGTCGACTCTATGTCGAACAGGATAGTGACGAATACGATTCAAACGACGAAGAGGAAGAAGATGACGATGAAGAAGAAGAAGAGGATGAAAGTGAACTAGAAGACGATGATTACAATAATAATTCTCACTTACCAAAAGATGACGAAGCACTAAGAGAGGTAAACATTAATATTAGTATAATTGTGCCATTAAACCTATTCAGTTAGTGATAGAATTATAAAGCTTTAATAAACACATGAAGAACAAATTATCTTCGCATCAGAATGTTTTCAATATTGTTTAGTACTTTGCCTGTTATTTTCGATTTAAGTGATCACAAAGGTGATCACCTAGGTTTTCCATAAACTGTATGTAGATTTTATTGAAGTGTTTTTCAACTGGATGAGCACAGATTCCCAGCAAGTATAGGTTCAAGGGTTAATACCCAAAGTTTATCAATTTGTTATAGGCCACCTTTCAATGTAGTGAAGAATTTCTAAATACCATTAATATTACTGGAGTATCCTTTTTCTCACTTAAGTATTTAATGAAGAAAAAATGTTGCACTTGGATTTCACTAATTAATTTTAGTGGAAACAAAATGTTTTTACTACCATTATGCTTGGAGACATCACTAAAAAGTAAAAAAATTTATTTAATTGTAACAAAATTTTCGGACTTTGTTCAGAATATTTTACTGATCGTAAATAGCTTTTATCATCAATTTGAATGTCCACGTCTCTTCTCATTACATTGTGGATATCGGATATCTAGTTCTTTGAAAATATTGAGAAGTAAATTTTTGAGAGCAAAATAACGTGAGATACCCAGTGTTGCCATAACAGCACTTAAAGTGCAATTCTAGCATTTATTTTTAGTTTTTGCACATTAGTTATATTAATGGGTAAATAAGTCACAAAAAGGCTAAAAATATTTTTGTTTAGTTTACCAGTTAATTCTTTTTTGTCAACTCCAACTTAGTCCAGTCAAAAATTACGTAACTACTATAAGAAATATGTTCTAACCAATATTTTAATTTATGTTACATTTTACATGAAAAAAACTGTACACAATTTTTTGTAAAAGAAGTGGTTGTACATTTTTGGTCAAACATTTGACAAATATGAACAAAGCTTTAGGAAAATACCGATAAAAAGAACAGCTTATGAAAAAAAATAAAAGAAATTCTCACAAAAAACTAGCCGAAACATAATAAAAGCTCTTACGTAGGGAATAAAATATTTTATTCAATATACGAATTAAAAACTCTAGAGAGATGAACCCAATAATTTAATTTAATTTTTTTAAAAGCTAATTTTATGTACTACTTCTTATAGCTCAGTGCCTTTATTTTCATAAATTAATGTTAAAGAATCATTAGTTCTAGAACTTGTGAAATCAGAACCAGTTCATATTCTTTTACAACAATCAGAACTTATGGTATCAAAACCAATTCTGACACTAATGGAATAGAAATTATTTGTGGTTCTATATTCGTTTTAAGGAACGTTTTAGAGAACTAATGCTTAAAAATTAATTTAAAAAGAAAAAAATTAATTGAATTTAAATGTGGCATTTACAAAATAAAAAAAACAGGTTCTGAAACCCTTCCCTAACTTATCTATAGTACTAGTTCTTAATGTGACAATTTCAAACAGAAATCATTGATTAAATAATTAGTTCTATAACTGTTCCACAGAATGGGTGCTGGCTAACTAACACTTTTAGAGAAGTAGTTCTGGAGGTGACAATTTGAAACGAAAATAGTTGGTCGTAACGTCAAAGTAGAACAAGCAACTTTCATGTGTTTTGGCACTACTTGTACAACATTTTTTCCAGGACCTTATTTTAAATTATTTTATTTTATAGTTTTATTTGAAACGAAAATTCGTTCCGAAAGTTTGTATTGAAAACAACAAATAAATTTAAATTTATTTGTTGTTTTCAATATAAAATTTGGAAACTTATTTTCGTTTACTATCGACCAAAAAAATATTATGACTAAGTACGAATATGAAGATATAAAGTTAATGTGCTTAACCCTTACAAATTGTTCCAAAAATGTAAAAATTATGCATAAATAACAAAGATTACATTATTTAAAATTTAGCACTTTTTCTAAAGAATTGCACTTTTTTTAATAGCCAGATACCATTATATAAAAACACTACTGTTATTTAAAAATATTTTATTTCTAATTTTAATTCTTATTTTTTAAAGGCTCAAAATGCTGCCAGGGCAAAACAATTGAGGCTTAAATTTGAAAAATGGCAAGCCAATGAAATTAAACGTGAGAAGAATGATGAGCTTATTCATAACATATATGCCAATAATGCTTCAGATGAAAGTAGCATTGAAAGTACTCAAGCGTAAGTAAAGTGAATAAATATTAGTTTTATCTATTTCACGAATAAGTATTATATAAAGTAATTTGAACACCTATAATATGCTCTGAAAATGAATAAAGTATGCACAATTTTTTATTTTATTTAATCTAAAGCATAAAATTTAGGTTCACTTATTTAAATACATTATTATAATATATATTTCTTATCAACAACCTACATTTAATGAGAATGTTTGTTATTCTATCGCGGTAAAAATTTGATTTTTGTTAAATTTGGAATCGTTTTCGAAATATTAAATTCATGACATGACTTTCACACAGTTTCTTAAAACGTTTATAATAGATATATCTTTATTTACGATTTAACGAGGTAACAACAAACAATACACTCAAAAAACGTCAGAGGCAGATTGATCTTTATTCTTCGCTTAAGAAATCTAATTTCTTCAGTGAATAGTCAAATTGTGCTTTAAGTGTAGCCAAGACAAGAATAATATTTGGGGAGGGTACCTCTCCTCACCAAAATTGTTCTTACCATTTGTCAACGACTGGGCCAACCAGTCAACTTTTTAACGCAACGTAGAATGAAGAAAAGTAGCGTGAAACAATTTGGGCAACTAGTCAACAAAAATAAACGTATCATATAATTTTGAACATTGTGTAAAACAACCCTGTTCTTTGGCTATTTTGCAAGAAAAATAAAGTACAGGGTTGTCAAAAAGTCACGTAGCTTCGTAAAAATCTAATTTCAGTAGATTTCTGCGATACGCTTCCTAAAACTTTTTTGTCACTGGCTACATATACACGTTTGCATAAGACGGGTTGAAACATGAAGAATGAATTGTTGAATTTTTGTTCACTGATTGGGCCTTATGGATTGAACACATTGAAGACAGCAGACTACACGAACACAAATGCTGCAGTTGCTACTGAATTATTTTAAAGACTACAGCTATAAAGTGTAAAGTTTGGCATTTTGATAAATATTAAAACACAGTGCTAAAAAAATTATATTTTTTCAGCTCTTAAATTTTTTATTATATTAGCAACACTGTATCTGTTTTGTGGTTGATAAAAATAGAAATTAGCTTAATTCGACTGCAGAGGCAAAAGCAGTCGAGTGGTCGTGTAGCTGTGCTGCCGTCAAAAGAATAGTCTTCATATAAACGTGTGTATTTTATTATTGACAGATTGTAGTTGGTAGTCTGCTGTCTTCAATGTGTTCAATGCATTAAGGCACACACAAATGCACAGTCGGTTTTTTGGTGTAGTAACTAAACACATGTTAGTTGTAGGAGTAGTAATATTAGGAAAGTAGTATTAAATAATTATTACTACTACTTATAAATAGGTGGCTCTTGTCTTTTAAAATATGTTAAATCTAAATATATAATCTAAAGATATTAAGAATATAAATAAGTATCATATAAAGTAAATAATATTGCAAATATAATATTTTGTGAGGCCAAAAACGAATAGTATGACTTTTGTCGTCTCAAATTTGAAACAAAGAGGAATTTATTGGAAGCCACGCCCTTTTACGGTACTTTTTTATAAAATTTATTAGACCTAATTTTAATTCCATTCTTACTCATCCACTGAATTAATTTAAGTAGAATTTTGTACATTTATAATACTGGAACAAAATGCTTTTATTGATTGTCAGACCTTTTTGACGACCACTTTTTGTAAAAAAAAAAATACTTTTCATAATTGTGTTAAATTTATACCCCTATATTAAACCGTTTTACATGAAATTTGATTAAAATAAACTTTTCATAAAATGCTAAGGACCTTTTTCCGTATAACATTTTTGTGACAACATCACATCAAAACTATGGCGACCATTTGCCCCTCTGGCCTTATTCTATTTTTTTTTTTTTTCATCAATGTATTATGATAAGAAAGTAGTTCCCCTGATTCTACACATCCATTATGAAAGTTGTTGAGAAGAATTTTCTTACAATATCGTTTCGAGAAAGATTAAAAGACTCAATGTTGCAGTTTGTAGAGACATATTTAATTAATTTGTAAAGTATATCTTCAACGAGTTTTTAGGCTTTTTAAATTTTTTTAAATCCATTATTTTTTAATTTCATTGAAATAGGATGAAATACATTCTCAAATGAATTTTATCTATCTCCTTCGCTTCAGCCTTTAATATATATTTCATTTTCAGAATAAGGGAGCGATTTGAAAAAATGCGTAATGCTGAGAAACAATCGCAACCAACTCGGCCACGTTATCAAGTGAAGCGTTTTGTTGTAAGTATATTTTCAAATTTTGAATGATCTATATCATTAATAATTGTCTTCTTTTTCAGTGAATTTTTTGTACCACATTACAAGATTAAGAAACTTTGTAAGAAGAATACAAATTATTCATATATTTATATATATTTTTCAAATATAATAGGCCTTATACAATTTTTAACATTTATTTTAACATTTGATTATAAATATGGCATTATATGTACTATATAAAACTAATTCCCTTAATATTGAAAAATAAATAATCACAAGAAAAAAAAAAGTTTATTTGGTTTTTAATATTTGTAATGGTGCCCCGATGGGCTACGGACCACGGCTGCCATATGCACTGGATTTCACTGTATTTGTCAGCATTTCATAAGATTAATCATAAAATAAACTTTGTACATTAGACTACCCATGAATACAATACTTTAGCTTGTTCTACTGGTAGTTTATTAAACGGGGCTAAAAATATAATATGTGTGTAAAAATTGGGTCGATCGGTCATAAACCGGCCAGTCGACTTAACATTTTGTGAAGAAAAACTACATAACCTTAAAAGAAAAACAAGAAAATTTTGACATACATTTTTTGCCTACTATGACTTGTTGTGATTATATAAGAAATCAAATTAAAAATTGATATATGAAGGAAAGATAGCACCAACATATGGTTTTAAAAATATATAAAAGCTAAAAGTACATGAATTCATTGGCTACGTTTTTCGATGCTGCCCATTCCACTATAAAAGTAGTCTTTTTAGATGACCACAGAAAATCGATGGCTATGGTACGAACGAAATTAAATTTACACGGAAAGCAATGTAATATAAAAAAATAATAACAAAAAACAGAGATTCCATTTTCCAAGGTATAAGATTTGAATTTCTAGCAAATTCTACTTTTACTATTTACTGGGGTGGGAAAAGTACAAGAGGGCTGCACTGGTGTGATTGAATCTAAATGCAATAAAACTGGCAATTAAATTATCTGCTTGTGGGAATACAAAAGTGCTATGTGTTTCAAACGTATTAAATTAAACAGTATCTGTTGAAAGTGAAGCCATTTATTCAGGTGTAATAGATTGGAAGATTGAAAATTATATTATGGTTATGTGCTTTGATACAACATCCAGTAACACTAGCGCATCAATTGGAACATGTTTCATTTTAGAAAAAAATATAAATGTCATCATATTATGATGCTACTTATTGAAGTTGTTTAAAAAAAACGTAGAATCATCATCTTTTGGACCAAAAAGGAAGATGTTGATTTCATCAAAAATCAAATCTAAAACAAAATATAAGAGTCCTGGCATGATTTATGGAATTTCAAAAGGTATCTTTATTGTTCCTTGGAGAAAATATTTCCAATTACAATATAGGGCAACCAGGTGCAATAAGTAATGCAATGTGGATGGCGAAGGTTTTGTAGACGCAAAAAATATTTCTTTTTAGAAATCAATTTGATCTTTGGGTCCATAAATTTAAGGTGAAGAATTGGAAAGGATTCGTATATTTAACATTTTTGTAGTTGGTATATATTTAATATATATATTTTTTCTGCCAAATTGCACCAAAAGCCTCGTCAAATAACTTGAAAGTTTTTATATAATTGAAATGTTTTAAAACAATTGACGATGAAATAGGTGTGATAGAAAAATGTTTTTATATAAAAATATAATAAAAAAGGATTTTTGTAACAGGCAGTGTTTTCCGTTGGTTACGTTACAGTAATTGCCGATCTTACCTTAGTAAGGGCAAAAGGAGATTTTGGAATAAAAACTACGGCAAAGTTATTGCCCTTTTTGGCTCTTTTATACAAAATTTTACATATATTCTATATTATTATAACTTACTTTAATTTACATTCTATCTTGCTTAATTCTACTCCATACATGTACTTACTCTACAATTGGGGAATTGAGTGACTTTATCAATGTCACTCAAACACCAATATGATCCCCTTAACATTCGTCACATTTCATTCAAGTGCAGCTTGATCGATTTATGTTTATGTTTGCAGTGTGTGGCGTGTGTGTGTTTAATGGTTTGTGTAAAGTACAGCAGTGTGTAATGAATGAGCACACTACATAGGAGACGCAGCCCAAAAGAAAAAAAAAAAACTAAGGTATTTTTGGCACCTGAATGAAGCTAAAGTTGCATTAGCTTTTTTAGTCTCATGGGTAATCTACTGTGCTTATACATATATTTATAGTTTGCTGAAGAGTAATGCTCATTAAGTAAACTCTGTGATTCAGTAAATTATAAGGTATTCTTGGATCAGTCAAAAAATCACAAGCCTTGAGAGGCTGTGTTTTAATAGTCATTAAATATTCGTAATTAAAATTGTCCAGCACAGTAACCTTATTAATTATGATTATTTTTTATAAAAAATCTGATAAATATCTCTGGACGTTACTTGAAACCAAGAAAGCTGAATAGATGAGGACTGAGGGATCCATTGAATAAACTAGCTAGTTGGGCGTGGGGGTTCGGTTGTGCTATATATATATAAAATCATTTATAAACAGTAAGTTTGTTATAAACTCTCCTTTTTTAAGTTGTAATTAAATTCTATTGCTAAGAAATGAACCATGCTATATAAATAAAATTTAATCCCGGCTGTGATCACTAAGAACTACAACGAAATAAAAATCTTAAAATTTAACGATTCTCGTACTTTTTTCGGAAAGTTTCGTCATATGGTCTCTGTACCCTAGCCTTTACTTATGTTCCAGTGACCGAAAGAAAATGTTTGTCTGGAACTCCAACTACAGACATTTACCTCGGTATTTACCTTTCAAAAGAAAACTAAATAGTTATTTATTCTATTATGGTATTATAATTATTACAATTCATTTATATAAATTAAATAACGAATTAATTTTAATATGACAACAAAATTTTTGTTTTATCATAAATTTTTTTCCACAATATTAACTGTAATAATTTCAATTATTATAGATTACAAATTCCCCTTAAACATATATTTGAGGGTAAAGAAGTAAAAAAATTGTGATTTAACACATAGGTAAATATAACTTTCTTTTGAAGAGGAGGAGGTGAGACTTGTGGTACGTTCAACGTTCAGTCCACGCTTTTATGTACGCTGTTTAGCCGAGTTGGAGGACTTCATTAATAAAGTGTGGTAAAATAGAGAAGGTCGTTAGAAACTTTCCAAGAATAATGCTAAATCTTTGGGTACTTTGCATCAAAAAGTGCGTAAATACATTAAAGATTTTGAGGATGATTTTGGCTCGTTTTCGTGTAAATTCCGAACAAGAAAGTGAAGCAGAGATATGAAGATTCTGCCTATGATTCGTAGAATGAGAAACAAAATTAAAGCTGCAGATACCCGTGATCAACAGCAAGCAACAGAGCGAGAAACGGCGAAAAAGGCTCTCGCCAAAACTTTGGACCAAGATCCTGATGACTCTGAAGATTCAATTTATAGGGATTCAGATTCGGAATCAGAAACTGAATCTTTGGAATATGACAATTAATGTGTTAATATACGTGATCCTTTCTTAAAGAAGGCTACCTACCAACAAGGATTAAAAGGAGAGCGTGAAGATCGCAAAAAAGAAAAAAGTACCAAGGAGCCTAAATCCCGTAGAAAGCAAGAAGAGAGAAATTGTGGTTAAGGGTCCAGAGTGCTTAAAAAGCCCAACAGCAACACAAATGATGCCATACAATTTAAAAGTACCCTGCCAGCAATTGGGTGATAGTGTTATTCACTACATGAAAAATGGATCCTTTTTATTCTCAAATTGTTATTTTCTGAATAGTAGACAAATTTACAAAAACAAATTATATTCATTTAAATTTTTGATCTATTTATTATACATTTTTCGTATTAACTAAATGTACATGCAGTACAACATTCACTATTTCTTTTGCATCATTCTCGGGATGATAGTACTTAGTATTTTCGAATAAGTTAGAACTTGTTGGCGATCTTCATTCCTAATAGCAAACACANNGATAGTAAAAAAATTTACAAAACAAATAAAACTAATTTCGATTTTTCAAAAAATGTGAACAAAGGGATGTGATCTAAATTTAATTTAAAAGCTAGTTATAAAAACAAATAAAAATAAAATTAAGCTACATTTTCCTACTAAAATTTTATGAAGATCGGTCCATATAGCTCCCATATAAGACCCAATTTTTGAAATCACTCAAAAGTGAATCTCAGTATCGGCGTAATATATATTTTACTGGACCTATACTTAACACAAGTATAGGTCCAGTATTTCCCCCTTCCCGAATTTTGGTACACAGTGCGACTTCATTGAAAAATAATTCACGCAAAAAAAAAAAAAAAAAATATATTAAATGAAATAATATAATAATTACAATACTCCCACCATCAATTTAAGACGAAATTGTAACATAATAATTTGTTTTGTCAAATACAGTATTAAAATAAAAAGAATTAAGCATTTAGGCAACTGTATTTTTATTTTTAACAAATCTGTCTCATATATTTAAAAAAAAAAAAATACTTTAATACTATAAACAAAAAAAAAAAAAAAAAAAAAATTAAAAAAAAAAAAAAAAAAAAAAAAAAAATTGAGATGTTTAGTTTAAACTTTGTTTCTACGTTATGTTTTTTTTTTTCTTTACGATAACTCGGTTTAAGGTTTTTATTTTCATAAACCATGTTAACACATACATATTTATTATTTAGTTATTTTTTTTTTGTTTTAGTGCTACTTAGTATTGCCCGAGAATTTGTAAACGTTTGTTGTCCAGTCTCTCCAGAGCTTTTAACTATAATGTGCAAAGCTTTCATAATAATTGTAAATTTATAATTTTTGATATTGATAAACAATATTTTTAATTTATTATTTGAAAACTTTGTAACAACATCAATCAGCACGATGGAAAATCATAAAAAGTTGGTGAAACGTTTAAATAAGGCATTAATTTCTTTAATAAAGGGAAAGAAAAAATATAATAATAAAGCTAAAACATCTCTTGAGAGAATACAAAATATTTTTAATAATTCATATACTTTTGAAGGGTCAAGCAGTTTTACTATCACGTTATGTCGAGAATTGTGCTTAAGAAATTCATTATTTTTATTAGTTGATGCTTTAC
>MINK01172425.1:0-21753 GCA_001735545.1 Phormia regina
AAAATTTTATTATTTCCATTAAAAGATACAAAAATATCTTTAAAATATAAAAATATCTCAAATATTTTTTCAAATTTTTTTACAAATTTTATCAATAGTTTAAAAGTTTAGTATAGGTAATGATAATTTTTTTTTTAATTTAAGAAAAAGATAATAAAATATCTTGCAGATATAAAAATATCTCAAAAATGTTTTCTAAATTTTACATAAATTTTCAAAATATAACAATAATAACATAACATTATTATTAATAATTCTAGTTCTAGTAAAAGATACAAAAATATTTTTAAGATATAAAAGTATCTGAAATAATTTTCTAATTTTTTTCTATAATTTTTATTAAATTACGTTAATAGATTTAAATTTTAAAATAATTTGGTATACATTTTTAAGATTTGAGCAAAAGATACAAAAATATCTTTAAGATTTAAAAGTCTCAAATCTCCTTTTTAAATTTTTCATAAATTTATTCAATGTTATCATAAAATTTGTCATATGTTTACTAAGTTTAGCAAAAGATACAAAAATATCTTTAAGATATAAATGTATCTAAACGATTTCCCACAATTTTTAACTAAAATTCATTAACAATTTTCTTTAAATTTTAATATATATTTTTTTTAGCAAAATATTTTACGATTTAAAAGTATCTTAAAGATTTGTTTCATTGAAAAATATAAATTTGAATACAATTTTTTATAAATTTAAATTATTTTAATGAAAGATTTTAAAGCATCGCTAAGATTTAAAAGTATCTTAAAGATTTTTTCTTAAACATTTTAGCAAATATTTTTATTATTTTTTAATTTTAAATGTTTTTATGTATTTTTTTATTTCCATTAAAAGTATCTTTGAGATACATTTGAAAATAAAAGAAGTGTGAAACAAAATGTGTAAAATAAAATATCATTTTTAGCTTGAGTGTTTAGAGCAGCTTGTTGTTTAAGCTTAAATAAAACAAGTTTTTTTAAGAAACCAAAAAAACAAACGTTTTTTAGAAAAAAAAACCTTCGTAGTAATCTACAAAATTTAGTAAAGAAAAAACACCTACACTTGAAAAAATTAAAAAAATAATTGTGAAACATGTATCCCTCATCAACCTCTGCCATGATGTGTTTAGCTCAGAGTTTAGATAATTCAGAGCAAGATGATTGTCAAAATGATTCATTTATGACTAATAGTGAACAACCTCTTATGACATCTACACCACAAACACATTTATACCAGAGATCTATATCCTTGGCAGCTTGTAATAGCCAAGGTGTAGGAACAATACAACGAAGGCAAATAAAAATTCTAGTCAAAGCAAGGTAATAACAAAAAAAAAAAAAAAAAATTAAATATTTTTTTCCCTTTTTTTTATTTCAAATAATTATTTAAATTTATTATTTTTTAAGTTAAAGCACAGATTTTTAATTAATACGATTTAGATTTAATTAAATTAATTTCGGTTTTTTTTAATGTTAAGAAAATGTATTTTTACTTATTTAATTTAAAGAAATTATTTTTATATTAAATGTTTACTCCCTTTTATTCATTAGAGCAGCAGAAAAAGTACCTTAATAAACAACTAAGGGTTTGTTTTTATTTATTGTTTTTTTTTACAACTCTATAGCAAATATGGCTGCCTTTATTAAGGACAATAAATGTAAACAAACATTTTAACTAACATTATTACAAACATTAATATTTACATAAATTCTTTCTTTTGCTTTTATTCATATTATTTTCATTTCTTTAATAACATACTCATACACACACTTTGTTATTTATACATTAATTTAATAATATGTACCTCTCTTACCCCCAACACCCACTTTTGCATGTATATTAAAGAGCTCCACTCAATATTGCACTCTTGCATAAAAGAGTCATTCAACTCTTTTTGTATATGTGCAGTCTTTATGTAGAGGTTTGTTTGTATGTTCGTTGTCATCATATAATAAATCAACGCATTAATGTTGTTATATGAAACAGATGACGACAAAGCGTCAATTTATTATTATTATGATTATTAAATATTTGTATTCTTTGTTCTAATGGTTTATTTCCTTTTTAAATGTAAAGATGTGTTTTGAATATAATTGAAAATGCACTGTAATTGTTGTAAAGAGAGTGTTAATATTAATTTAAATTTTATATTTATTTATTTACATATTTAAATAATAAATTATAGTTGTCTTAAGTTCTTTGAACTTATGTTTTCTTTCTTTAGCTAAGTAAACTAATGATTATTTTAATTATTTATTTTTTTTTTTAATAAATATTTAATTTTCTTATTATGACATGTGAAGAAAACTTACACGTTTTTTTCTGTATATGGATATTTTTTTAAGACGTCTACTTGTTCTGGTCTTGTAAGTTTCATTCATGCGGAAGTTTTTTTTTTTTTTTCTTTCTGCTGCTGTTTCTGTGGGTTTTTTCTCAGCTTGTTTTTTGTATTTGTTTGTAAAGTTTGTGCTAAGTTTTTCTTTAGGTTAGTTTTTCTTTTTTATAAGAAAATTTTTATAATTTGAAAGAAGAAAAAAAACTAGTTACCTTAGTAGTAGAAAGAGTTTGAAAGTCTTTGGCTTCCTTATCTTTAACACACATACCCTTCTTATATGTAAGTATGTAGTTATGTGTGTTTGCTACATAAAAGAGAGTCTTTTACTTCCTCATCATCATCTTTAACATGAATTTCTTTTTAAAATTTGAAGCCATATGTTTTTTATAACCATAAAATGAGACCCTCTCTTTAGTTTCCTGTTCGTCTTAATTATTAACTTATTAAGGTTTGTGAGATTAATATTTTTCAAAAAAAATTGAACTCTCTCCTTTACGGTTCTTTTTTTTTCTACTACCTGATTAAAATAATAAAGATTTGTGTGTTTGTTTACTATACATACTCTCTCTCTCACCTGTTAGGTCTATTCTGGCTCATTACATGATGAGTTCCTATTTATAATATGTTGTTGTTATAATTATATCTTTATAAAAACAGGGTTTTGTTGTGTTGTTTTTTCTGTCTTGTTTTTTTTTCTTTGCAAAACTTGTTTTGATGAATTGTTTTTTATCTCTATTGTCTATTATTTAAGGTTCTTTAATTTTTTCTGTTATGCTTTTATATTTTGTTATTCTCTTGTCTTTTTGCTTAAAGATACATAAATAAGATTTATTTTATTTACAGTTTTTTTTCGATTTAGCCAATATTTATCAACTTATCGTGTTAAAAACTTGATTTATAAGTTTTTGTTTCGGCTTCTAACTCCCCCTCTCTTTCTTAGCTTTTCTAGTAATTAGAGCACTACTTTGCTACTATTGTTTTCTCCTAGACAGAAAAGTGTTAACAATAAAGCGTTTTTGAAGATAAAAAAAATTCAAGTTAATTTTTAAAATTAAAAAAAATACATTAAAAATAAATATTAAATTTAAAATAAATATTAAATTAAATGTTCATATAAATTATTACAGGAGCGGATGTAGCACATGCTTTTGGGGGAGGAAAATATAATGATTTTCACAGCTATTTCCTCAAATTGTATGATTTAAGTACAAATTTTGCATTAAGATTTTTCATTCTGGGGAGGAGAATTTCCCTTTTTCTCTCTCCGTGGATCCGCGCCTGAATTATTAAAATAAAAATTACCAAAATTAATCTTTGACAAAAAATTCAAGGTTAATTTTTCTTTAATTGTTATTATAAACAAAAAAACCTTTATTAACGTCACACTTAATTTAACGGTTTAATTTAAAGAGCGAAAGTATATTTTTGTACAAAAATGACTAATTTTTATCCAAATTAACAATTTACTTCAAATATAAAATTAAAAAAATTAAAAAAAAACTTGTTAAACATTAAAATTTAAATTAATGATTCTAGTTTTTTTCTAAAAAAAGAGATTTCTTTATGATGACCATAGTTGACTTCAAAAAAAGAAAAAAAAAAAAAAAACATCATGACACTTTTTATATTCAACAATTACTTAGTAATTGAAGCTTTATAAGTGACAAATAAAAGCCAGCAGAAAAAGCAATAAATAAAAGTTTAATGACTTGCAATTACTTTAAAGAAAGTTTTGCAGAATATTAAAGCAAAAAATACTAATAATAAAAAATTATAGATAAAAGAAAAAAATAAATAAATAAAAAGAGGGAAATGTTTTGTTATAGAACTAAAATATATTATAATAGATTGTGATAGTATTATTAATTATGGGAGAATTATAATGGATTATAAAAGCAATTATAATTGATTATAATGAAATTATAATTGATTATAATGGATTATAATGATTATGATGGGATTATAATTGATTACAATGGAACTGTAATTGATTATAATGGAATTATAATGGATTATAAAGGAATTATAATTGTTTATAATGGGTTATAATGATTATAATGGAATTAAAATTGATTATAATGGAATTATAATTGATTATAATGGAATATAATTGATTATAATGAAATTAGAATTGATTATAATGGAATTGTAATTGATTATAATGAGTTATAATACATTATAATGAATTATAATGTATTATAATACTATTATAATACATTATAACGTATTATAACGCTATATTTTATGCTATTATAATGAATTATAAATAATTTTATTCATTCATAGTTTATTATAACAAATTATAATATAACTATAATACATCATAATGCTATTACAACACATTATAATGCTATTATAATACATTGGAATGAACTATAATTTATTACAATACATTTATAATTTATTTTAAAAGTTATTATAAAATTATAACTTTTTAAACTGGTTTATAAATTAATAGCTTGCATTATAATAGTGTTATAATTTATAATAATAATTTTTAATAGCATTATAATTTAATATAATGCATTATAGTAGCATTATAACTTATTTTTACAGATTATAATAAGATTATAATTTATTATAATGGGTTATAATTAAATATAATGGATTATAATTAAATATAATGGATTATATTTGTAACATACTTAACTGTATTTTATTGTAATAATTTATTATAAATATATTTTAATTAATTATAACAGCGTTTTGATATATTATAAAATGTATAGTTGATTATTATAGATTATAATGGCTTTATAAATTATTATAAAGAATTATAATTTGTTAAAACTTATTATAATGATTTATAATTTTTTATAACAGTATTATAATATATTATAATAATTATAATTTATTGTAATGAACTGGAATATTATTATAATTTATTATAATGAATTTTAATAGCATTATAATATATTATAATGAATTATAAATTTGTTATAATGTATTATAATAGCATTATAATTTATTACTATAAATTATAACGAATAATAATTTGTTACAAAAGAATTATAATTTATTATAACAGCGTTATAATATATTATAATAATTATAGTTTGTTATAATGAATTATAATAGCATTATAATTCATTATAAAGAAATATTATAGCGTTTTTTGTCATTTTAATATGTTTATTATAAGAGCTTTATAATTTATTATAGTAATTATAGTTTATTATAATAAATTATAATGGCATTATAATGAATTATAGATTGGTTATAATGTAATATAATAGCGTTATAATTTACTGCTGTAAATTATAACGAATAATAATTTATTATAAAAGAATTATGATTTATTATAATGAATTATAATTTATTATAACAGCGTTATAATATATTATAATGAATTATAATAGCATTATAATTTATTATAAAGATATTTAAAGCGTTTTTAATAATTTTAATGTGTTATAATTTATTATAATAACTTTATATTATATATTATAATAAATCTAGTTTATTATAATAAATTATAATGGCATTACTATTTGTCATAATGGATTACCTTAGCATTATGACTTATTATAATGTTATATATTATAATATTATAACTTTTATTAATATTTTTAAAATCTATTAAAATACTTTATAATTTCATAGCCATTTTTTATAATTTTTTATAACAGCATTATAATCTATTATAAAAGCTTTATAACTGTATTTTTTGTTATTTTATTTTGCAATTTTTTTTCTTTAAATTTAGTTATTTTTTTCGTCTTCCACCGTTATTTTATTTTATGTCTGTTTTTACCCTAAATTTATTACACTTTTTTTAACTTATTTTTTTTTTCTCGTTTTTCGTGTATCTTGTTAACAATTTCTGATGTTGTTGTAAACTTTTTTCCATTGTTTTTTTTTTTTTATATACATATATTTCTTTTCTACATAAATAATTTAGTTTTAGTTGTTTTTTTTTTTTTTTTATTTTATATTTTTTGGTGGTTTTAAAGTCATGATTTTTAGGTTACTGTTTATTTGCCAAATTATGTTGAATTCAGTTTAAATTTTGTTATTCTTTAGAGGTTTCGAATGGCGGTTGATTTATAATATTTTGTTAACGAATGACGAGTTTCTTTTATTTGACGATTTGGAAATTTAACAAAAAAAATTGTGATGACAAAGATATTGAATGTGTTGAGAAAAAGAAAATAATTTTGTGTAGAAGTTTTGAAAAATGTAAAGGAAAAAAATTAAATTGAATTTTACAATTTTGTTTTTTAATTGAAAATTTATTTAATAAAAATTAAAATAAAAACCAAAAATTATTTTTAATTTAAATAATTTTTATTTTTTTAATTAATAGGAAAAATTAAGGTTTTTTTTCCAAAATAAACTTTAGTTTTTATGTTATAATTTTTGTCGAAATTTCCTAATAATGCTCTTGACCAATTTTGTTAATAAATTAAATTGTTTTCCAAGAGCTTTTTTAAAAGCGAAAAAACCTTGCGGCTCATTTTAACCCTCAACAAAAGTAAGTGTAACAAATCTTTAATAATTTTTTAGCTTTTTTTTTTTTTGTAATTTTAGGTGATTTTTTGTTTATTATTTTTTTGCTTTACAAGTTAAATGACCTTAAACCAATTTAAGATTATGACTCTTTGTCTCGCTTTAATGATTGCAGACAAATTGTCTAAAAAAACAATTATTGTTATTTATTTCTGGTCATGGAAATAATTTCCTCATGCTTTAAATAATATTTAATTAATATGTGGAGATTTGGAAAACTATAAAAGGTCACTAAACCATCATTTGTGTGTATTTGGCTCCATGAAAAAAATTAATTGTTTTGTTACTTTTTAATAAATGATGATTTTATATATAAAACTTTTGGGTAACAAATTTGTTAAATAAATAAAAAAAAATTAAATATTTTTCAAGACAAAAAAGGAAACAAAAAATAAAAACAGATAAATTGATTTAAAATTTAGAACAATTATTATAAAAATATCGATATAATTTATATAAAAATATTATAATAATATTATACTACGCTATTAGTTATACAATAGTATTATAATCAATTATAATATATTATAATTACAATTTAGTTCATTATTCTCAATTATAATGTTTTAAAAAATTTATTATAATTCATTATAATATATTATATCAGCATTATAATCGGTTGTAGTCTATTGAAATTGCTTATAATTAATTAGAATGTGTATTACAATATATTATAGTTACATTATAAAACATTATAATGTATTATAACATCATTATAATCCATTATAATAGCATTATATTTGCTTATAATTAATTAAAATATGTTATAGTTGCATTATAATCCCTTATTGCACATTAAAATGTATTATAGTTACATTATAATCCATTATAATGTATTATAACATCATTATAATCCATTGTAGCAGTATTATAATCAATATTAATGTATTGTAATTGCCATAAAATATATTATAATGTAATTATATTCCATTAAAATGTATTTTAACAACATTATAATCCATTATAGCAGCATTATATTTGCTTATAAGTAATTATAATGTGCTATAATTGTTTTATAATCCATTATTGCATATAACAATATATTTTAGTTACAATATAATCCATTATAATATATTATAACATCATTATAATCTATTATAGCAGCATTATATTTGCTTATAATTAATTATAATGTGTTATAGTTGTATTATAATCCATCAGTGGATATTAAAATATATTATAGTTACATTATAATCCATTTTAATATATTATAACATTATTATAATTCATTATAACAGCATTATATTTGCTTATAAGTAATTATAATATGCTATAGTTGTTTTATAATCCATTATTGCACATAACAATATATTTTAGTTACATTATAATTCATTATAATCCATTATAATGTATTATATGGATCCATATAATCCATTATAATGTATATAATGGATTATAATGGTGTTATAATCCATTATAATGTATTATAACATCATTATAATCCATTATAATGTATTATAACATCATTATAATCCATTATAATGTATTATAACATAATTATAATCCATTATAATATATTATAACAGCATTATAATCTATTATGGCAGCATTATATTTGCTTGTAATTAATTATAATGTGTTATAGTTGTATTATAATCCATCAGTGGATATTACAATATATTATAGTTACATTATAATATATTATAACATTATTATAATCCATTATAACAGCATTTTATTTGCTTATAATTAATTATAATGTGCTAAAATTGTTTTATAATCCATTATTGCACATTACAATTTATTATAGTTACTTTATAATCCATTATAATGTATTATAACATCATTATAATCCATTATAGCAGCATTATAATCAACATTGATGCATTGTAATTGACATAAAATATATTAAAATTAAATTATATTTTATTACAATGTATTATAACATAATTATAACCATTATAATGTATATTATAGCACACTATAACTTATATACTGTTATTAAAACCCAGTTAAATTTATTATAATTGATTTATTATCTATTATTACACATTATAATTTATTAAAGTTTCATTATAATGCATATTAACATCATTGTATATTATTATAATGAATCATAACAGCATAATAATACATTATAATATTTTATAACAGCATAATAATTTTTGTTAATGTATTATAGTTGCCATAAGATTAATTAAATATATTTTTATATTATTATAATACGTTACAATGTATTATAACATTATTATAAACTATTATAATGTATTATAATAATATTATAGCACACTATAACTTATATACTAGCATTATAATGCAATTTTAATGGGTTATAATGATTTTATAATTAATTATAATTGCTTTATAATTAATTATAATTGTTTTATAATTAATTATAATAACATTATAATATATTATAATTGCAATACACTACCTTATTTTAGATTATAATTACATTAAAATATTTTATAATGTTTTATAATATATTTCAAAATAAAAATTTAAATATTAAAAGTTTAAAAATAAATTAATTAAAAATCTGTTAAAAAAATTGTTAAAAAGTGTTAAGTATTTTCTAAAACCCCTAAAATATACTTTACTTTTATTTAGTTTTCTAATTTATTATAAACAATTAACTTGAATTTCCTAAACATTATCCCATATGTAATTTAATTAATGAAAAATTGTTTAACAATTTCTAAAAACATTTTTTTTTAACGGATAAGAACTTTTAATTGTATATAAACTTACGGCATTTAATTATCAGTAATTAATATATAAAATGCCTGAAAGCATGCCAGCCAACACTTTAGTTTAGTTTATTATTTGCAGCAAACATTAGAAAACAATTAGATAATTAAAAAGTTAATATGAGAATTATATAGAAACAAATACCAAAAACTTTATGGAAAATACGTGACTAAAAGAATTTTAAAAATTATTGTTTTTGTCTAAGAAATATTTTAAGGAAAGAAAAAAATATTTTAATAAAGAATTAAATATTTTGAAAATGTAAATGTTTATTTAAAATTTATTAGTAAATAAATTAAATGGTTTATTTTTATTTAATACTATTTTTGATTTTTTTTTAATTAAAATTTTTAAATTATAAAAATTTCTTCAATTAAATTCTTTTGATTTATATTTCTTTTAAATTTTAATTTTATAAAAATTATGTCAAATTCAGTTTTATTTTAATTTTTCGAATACTTGATTTTGATTTAAAGACCAAGTGGAATCCTTAGATATTATAATTATTTTGCATAATTCTCTTTTATGTGTTCTCTTTAGCATTTTAGCGCTCTTGGCCTAAGATGTTTGCAAAAAAACACTTTATTTCAGTTTATGCACATATGGCTACTCCTTAAGAGAGTAACATAAATAAAAAATAGTGTTGCTTATAAGAGCAAAATAAAATAAAGGCTCTAATTAAATAAAAACGTTAAATGAATTAAAATCGCTAGAAAGGAATGAATTATTATAAAATCAAGTTTAAATGAAATTTTAAGAAGTTTTCCTTTAAATAATATTAAGAAATGTCAAAAAGTAGAACAAATTAAAGAGACATAATTTAAAAAATAAAAAAATTTTAAGATTTTTAAGAATTGAATTCAAAATAATTAAATTAAAAATATTTTCTTTAAATATTTAAATTTAAGGCAAAATTTTATTAAAAATTATCATTTAAATTTTTATAATTTTAAATCAATTTTAACAAAATTTTCTTTATTATTATTTTGTTTATCTTTTTAGATCAACCAGCAGCGTTAGTACACTTGCTCAGCTACCCCCCGACTCTCTATCGCCCATGGCACCATTGCAAACTCACACTGAATGTCAAAGTGTTCAGTGTTTAAATATTTTAGATAAAGATTATCAAACTTCATCATCTTCTTCATTAGCAACTAATAACAATAATAACAACACAACATCATCTAGTCCACCACAAAAGCATAAAAGAGGAGTATTTCAACATCAACTATCGATACCAGAATCCCTACAATCAACGTCGATAGGTTGTGCAACGTCTAGTGAATATACTAGTGCAAGGTGAGTGAAAAAAAACGAATTAAATTATTTCTTAATAAGAAAAACAAAATAAAGTAAACACATGGTATTATGTTTTTGTTGTAGTATTTCAAATTAGTTTTGTAATAAAATTTTTTTCTAGAAAATTTCTTTTCTAAATTTTATGGGAGATTTTTTTTCTTTTTTTTAGCAGAAAAAAAGTCATAAATTTTATTTTTCTTTGCCACTGTTTTTTATCGTCTGGGTTGTTGTTTTCATACATAATAAGAAAATTGTTTAAAGATAAGTTGTTTTTCTACTTTGTTAAGATAACAAGATACATTTTAGATAAGAAAAATAAAAAAAATTCAAACAATTTCTAAAGTATGATTTTTTTAATTTAAATAATTAAAATCAAAATTTTTAATTAATAAAAAAAATTTTAATTTTTTTAAAATGTTTAAATTTTTATTAAAAAAAAATATTAAAATTTTTATTACAAAAAATTAAAATTTTTATTACAAAATATTTAGATATTTTTTAAAAATATTTAATTGTTTTTAATATTTAAATTTTTTTATAAAATATTTAAATTTTTTTATAAAATATATAATAATTTTTGTATTTAATTTTTATGGGAGAGACCATATCGCCATAATCTGCTAATTTATTAGACAAATGTTATCATGGATGTCAAATTTCTTTGTGCAAAATTTGTGCATTCCAACTCCAATAGTTTCCCAGATATACGAATTTTTGCATTTCATTCATATGGGAGGTAGCATGCCCCTACTTCTAGTCCGCCCATATTTTTCTTAAATATTAATATTGATACCAAAGTGGCTTCGACAAAATATTAACTGTTATATTTTCTTAGATATGATAATTTAATATTTTCTTTATATGGAAGGTGTCACGCCCACTATTGCTAGTGTACCAATTTTTTCCCAAAATATTCATTTTGAAGCTAATGCTAGTCATACAAAACTTGAGTTCTCTAACTTTTATAGTTTCCCAGATATAACAATTTTGGTATTAAGTTTATATGAGAGATGACATGTCCACTATTTCTTTTCCGCCCATTTTTACAAAAAATTTTCACATTGACACTTAAGTTTTTTGTACAAAATTTGGAAAGTGGAACTGTTATAGTTTCCTAAATTTACGGCATTTGGTATTGGCAAGCAATATTAGGCGTGGGATGTGCCACACCCCCTATTGCTAGTTCGCCTATTTTCTTTTTCAGAATGTTCATATAGGTGTCAAAGTTGTGCGTGCAAAATTTGAGGACTCTAGTATTACCAATTTCCGAGATATACTACTTTTAATAGTTATTTAGTAAGTGGGCGTGGCACCTCGCCCACAGAAAATAAAAAGTAGCCTATTTTTCCTTCCAGACATGTAGGAACACACTGTGAAAAATCAAGAAAATCGGTTTAGCCGTTTAGGCGGCTATAGACTTCAAAAAAACACACATACATACAAACAAACACACATTAATTTTTATATATAGATAATAAAAACATTAAAAAAATATGTGAATTATTTTAAGAATTTATTTATTTATAAATTTAAATTTTTAATTTCTCTTTAAAACCTTAAAAACGCTTTAATTAATAAAAACTGGTGAAATAGCAACACTGTTTACATTACAAGGTCATATTTAATATGCAGACATTTGTTATAATATAATACTTGTACCAAGGGATGCTTAATAACATTCACACAAACCTTTATAAAGCAAAAACAAACACTCAAACTCGTCTAAGTAAAAAAACACTCTCATTACTATGAGCATAAACAAACTTGCGTAGTAGAATCACAATGACATCCATACTAACATTTATAAGGTCATTAACAAGACTTGAACACTGCTAAGCCAAAAATGCGCACTTGTATAAAAATTGTACAATTCTATCCTCATAAGACGAAACTATATACTCCTAAGACAGATTTAAAGACACGCTCTTATGCAATAAAAAACATTCGCAGTTTTTAAAATCAAGCAGAAAACATATGTATTTATATAAAAACAAAGAAAACTAACACTCTCCTAAATGAAAAACAAATGCTCGCACTCTTCCAAGTCACATTTAAACACACGCACTCTCATTAAAGCTCTTACAAACACACGCATTCACATTAATATGATTAAAAAAACAGTAATTTTTAAAATCAAACATTAACACACGTACTTGTATCAAGAAGAAAACAATAACACCCACACAAACTTTTTCATTCGACCATGTCAAATGTAAATACAGGGACTAACAATGCAAGCATAAATACCGGCACTCTGCAACAAAAACA
This sequence comes from Phormia regina, assembly GCA_001735545.1. NCBI lineage: Eukaryota > Metazoa > Arthropoda > Insecta > Diptera > Calliphoridae > Phormia > Phormia regina. The sequence continues at coordinate 13,094 of MINK01172425.1, forward strand.
AAACACACTCTCCTATCAAAAAGTTTAAACAAACACACGAACTTTCGTTAAAGCAAAGACTTACAACCACGCAACAAGAAAATAATAACAAAGTAATTAAAAAAAATGTTAGCATAGACACTTTTAAAATTTAAGCAAAGACACATACCCATTCATAATGTTAACAATAATAAAAAAATTAAAAATTGTTGCATGTAAACCTTGTACAAACATAAACACTTGTACCCCCTAATAAAAAACAAAAAAAAATCTTCTACTAATGAGTTAATACAGCCGCATGTACTTGCCTTAAGAAACAAAACAAATTAAACAAAAATCAAAACAATCACACTCTTCCAAAAAAAGGTTAGCACAGACACAATAACTTCTAAAAATTAAGCAAAGACACATACCCATTCATGATGTAAACAATAAGAAACAAAACAAGTGTAAAAAAGTTAAAAAAAAACAAACAATGAAGAAGGGAGTAATGAAATTAAACTCTCTGTCTCTCTCTCTCTCTCTTTTAAAAATGTTAGCACAACCACACTTACTTGAGTTCAAACAAAAAGTAAACAAAACAACTTTCAAGAAATGCATCACAACATATAAACATTGCAAAAAAAAGGAGGAGAAAGAGTAAATAAATAAAAATAAAAGAACTAACAAACACACACACCCTGGGTTCAGGTGGATATACATTTGCTTAATTAATAGTAATTAATCTATAACTTTTAAACTATTGAACCGATTTTAATGAAATTTGGAATTATAATAGAGAAGGAGCTAGGCTTTCAGAATATTTTATGCTGCAGTGTATAATTGAAATATAAAGGGAGTTATTGAGAGACTAAGTTGAACAACAAAGATTGAATTTTAATTTTTAAAATAGTTTTCTAATTTTTTAGTTTTTCTAATTTTTAAATTTAAAATTGTTTTGAAATGAAAACAAATATTTTATTATTTATTTATTTATTTATTTATTTATTTATTTATTTATTTATTTATTTATTTATTTATATTTATTTGTTCATCTAATTTAAAAATGTCATTAACTATTTCTTTATTTTAATTTTTCAAACATTTGTTTAAATATTTATAATTATAAACTCAATTTATGATTTTTTTTTTAAATTTTATTTAAAACACATTTTATTTTTCCCAACATCTGTAGCAATTCCTAAATTCTTACAGATGTAAATAACCTTTTAAAAAATTCAATTAAAATTAAAAAAGATATATATAAATAAAATATTGTTTATTAATTAATATTGAACACGATAACTCCCCCTATAAACAAATAAAAGTTTTTTTTAATTTAAATTTCAATGACATTCTTCTTAAAAATGTATACACATTTAAACTTTTTTTAATTAACAAAAACTTAAAACGCTCAATATTAATAAAAAAATGCCAAACCATTTTTCTGATCAATATTGATAAAAAATAATAGAATAAAAAAACTTAATAACAAAAAATAATGTTAAATGGTTTATGTTTAGGAGAAAATAATGAAAATAAATGGGTCTGCGTGTTATAAATATTATTTAATATTTGTAAATGTTTTATTGTTATTAGTCATACAAAACGGAAAAAAATGAATTAAAGTCCTGTCCCTAATAAAAGAGACAGACATCATATAGATTAATTAATGAAAAGCCATGAGTCATACACAAGAGTTTTTTAATAATTAGTTTAATAAATTGTTAATAAAACTATTAAATATTTTTTAATAAAAAAAAATGTTTATTTAATTTTGCTAAAAAGTCGTTATAAAACGTTAAATTTAAACATTTCAATTAAATTAAAAAATTTTTAAAAGAGTTCTATTATAAACAGAAATAATCTTAAACTCTAACTCTTAATTACATGTTTAACTCTTACTCTTCTTACTTTTACTTACTCTCCTTAATTTTACTTATAATGAATGTGTTTTTGGCTGTTTGTTGATTATTTACAATGTAAAATTTACATACATAGTTCTGTCTCTCCTTAAAGAGTACTACTGTTATTAAAACACATAGTGTGGGTGTTTGTTTTGTTTATTACAGTTATGCTCTTATAGTTTCGAATACTCCTTAAAAACATTGTTTATATATTTTTAATGTTAATGCATTGTTATTGCATTTCTTCAATGATAACATAGTTAACAGGCTGTTATATGTTAAAATCAAATCATTTAAATTAAAGAACAGCATTTTTCTCTTATTTTTTAAACAAAATTATTTTTAACATTATTTTTTTAATTTATTCTAGCCAATAAATAGTATAATCATTTTTAAATTAAAAAAAATGTGATTTATGTGAATTCATGGGGAAACAATTTAATCATTTGTTGTTGTTTTTTTTAACACAATACAAAGTTTAAAACCAAAAAATGATGACATAGGGTAAAAGTTTATAAAAAAAACAACAACAAAAAACTATCACATCATCACATCAAATAATAATTACTAAATTTCAAAAAATAACCGGTATTACAATTAAAAAAATTTATTAATAATAAAAATGACGGAATATTATGTTAATACTTTTTAAACTATAAAAATATAAACAAATCTTGTTTTGTTAATACATATTAAAAAATATATTTTAATTTAAATATCAAATAATTTAAATATTCATAGACAAATTAATTTAATTATTTATTTAGGCTTTTAAATGGTTTAAATTAAATTTTTTAGTAATTTTGTAGTAAAAAATTTTAATTCCCAAAAAATATGGAAAATCCCCAAAAACGGGGGAAATTTAAAAACTAAATTTTTAAAAGAATTTTTATTTTTTTTTCAGCATTTGTAAACATAATTTTTTAAATTAAAATAAAAAATTCTAAATTCCCAAAAATATTTTGAAAATCTCCAAAAACTGGGGAAGTTTAAAAACTAAAATTTTAAAGGAATTTTGAATTTTTTTATGACTTTTTAAACATGATTTTTTATATTAAAATAAAAAATCTAAATTCCCAAAAATATTTTGAAAATTTTCTAAATTTTTTACAACAGTGGAAAATTAAAAATCAGTTTTTAATTAAAAAAATTAAAAAAAAAATAAAAAAATTCCCAATAATTGGGAAATTTTGAAGAAACAAATTTTTAACACATTTCTAAACTTGAATTTTTATAGTAAAATAAAAATATGCAAATTCCTATAAAAATTTTAAAAAATTCCAAAAATACCTTAAAATTGAGAAAAATAAAAATCAGTTTTTTTATTTAAAATTAAGTATTTTTATAACATTTTTCGCTATTTAAATATAAATAAAAATTTAGAACGAATTTTATTGTTACATTCCCAAAAAAATCCTCTAAAACTAGGGAAGTTTTAAAATCTGCTTTTCAAAAATGTTTTAACATTTTTATGCAATTTTTTAACTTTAAAACAGAAAAATTTTTAATTTTTCAAAATTTTGGAAAGTTTACAATCCCCTTAAAACTGGGGAAGTTTTAAAAATCAGTTTAAAGGGGAACTATAGCATTTTTTTAACTTTCTAGATATTTTTTTTTTACATTTTAAAACAAAAAATTTAAAGTTCTCTCAATTTTTTTTAGAGTTCTCAAAATAAAAACTGGGGAAGTATTAAAACCAATATTTGGGAAATTTTCAAAATTCTCTTAATATTTCTAGCTATTTTTGATATTTTATAAGAAAAAATTTGAATTCTTACAAAAACTGGGGAAGTTTTAAAATCAACATTTAGGAAATTTTCATAATTCTTTTAATATTTCAAAAATAGCTAATTTAAAAGAAAAAAAATTGAATTCTTACAAAATTTTCAAAAATTCCCAAAATCTCTTAAAACCAAGGAAGTTAAAAAATTATTTCTTTAGTTATTTTAAATTTTTCTAAATAAGGGCTCTAGCTAATTAAAAGAGAGAAAACAAAATTCTCTTAAATTTTTCAACAAGTTCTTAAAACCCTAAAAACTGGGGAAGTTTTAAAATCAATTGTTAAAGAAATTTTAAGCATTTTTTACCTTTTTTTTAATACAAAATTCAACTAAAAATTTTATTTTTAATAAAAAAAAAAAACAAAAACTTTTTTTAATATTATTTAATCTTTATTTTTATTATAAACTTTATCTTGTATTGATTAAAATTAGTTTATGACAACATTAATTATAAATATATTTAAAATGTAATGAAGTTTTTATTTTTAAATTCTGCTTTATTTTGTTAAAATTTAAAGAACACCTGCTGCTTACCTTTATTAACCTATATTTTTGATTTATTTTTGAAAAAAAAAAGAAAAAATAAAGAAAAAAATTATCTTTTGTTTACTAAAAAGGGTCCATTATGAAGAATGTTTTATATCAAACTATATTTTATATTATCTTTAACAATATGAATGAATGGCAAAATTATGTTTAAAACTGATAAGTTACCAAGTGTTTTAGTTTTTATGGCCTTTGGAAAAACACCAGGTGTGCAAAAATAGTTTCTTATTTCATTTTTTTCTTATATTGTGCGGTCATTGTGTTTAATGGTTATTTCTTGACAGCCTAATAAAAATTTTATAAAGGAAAAATAATGGTTTAAAAGATTTAATTTATTTTTTTAATATTTAAATCAATATATTGATTGATTAAAAAAAATATATATAAAAATTTTCCTTTATTAAATAAGAAGAAATTTTTAAAAATACAAATTAAAATGATTTTTTTTTTTTATTAAATTAAGAAAATTTCTTTTGAATTCAAATTTATTAAATTTAATTAAGTTTATTATTTTTTAATAAATTAATTTCAAAAAATAAATTCTTATTTCAATTTTTTTAAATATAATTTTGTTTTGATTTTTTGATATATATTTTCTTATTTTCCCTTAATTTATTACTTTATTTAACTCTTCTTCCCTTAAAGGGTTAAATAATAACAGTTTTGCATTATTTAGTTCTCATAATAATGAAAAAAAACTCATTTGCTCACGTATGCCCCATCATTATTATTATTTATTAGACTACATGGGTTTGTAAGCAATGTGTGTTTATTTATCTACTCCCCGCTCTTGTTTTCCATTTGCTTTGCTTAACCAAATAATATTAAGCTCTTTTGTATAAGGTTTGTAATGTAGGTGTTTGTTTTGTTTTAACTCCCCTCTCTTTACTCCAAAATAAAAATATACTCTTGATAACGGATTGATAACAAAACAAAATAATAATAAGAAAGAAAAAAAAACGTAAACACACAACAACTAAACAGACAAACCATTGTTTAAGCAATAACAACAACAAGAAGAAAAAACCATAACAATAATTTTAATAAAAATAACAACAATAACACAAATAAGCAAAATACATACATATGTACATACGTATCAAATAAAATAAAAAGCAACAGAAAAAAAAGAGGGGCAAACACAACAAAAAAAGGGCAGCAATTATTTAGAACAGAATTTAGTTGAAGAGTAACTAGCATTAAAAACGGTTTAACTATTTAATAAAATAAGGAAAACGAAAAAAAAACTATAAGAGAAACGATTTAAAAAGAATTTTTTAACGAAAAAACTTAAAGGAATAAAATGAAAGCTTTATAAAAATTTAAAAACTCTTCAAATCTTTGTTATTATCCTCTCGTTTTCTTCTTTAATAAATGTGTTTTTGTAATTTATAATCAATATGGTTTATGATACCTTAACAAGTTTAGTGGAAAGTGCTAAAAGTGTTTTTCATCCACGCAATGAAAATGATATAGATTCTTTTGAAAATTTTATATTTAATAATTATATTACCGATATGGAAGAAATAGATGAAGATGAAAATATTGATAAAGTTGATGTTAATATGAATTTATCTTTAAATAATTTATCACAACAACAACAACAACAGAAAGAACACAAACAAAAATGTCAAAAAAGTGTAGGAGAAGAACATCATCATAATACTAGTGAATTAATAAAAAGACGTGATAATAAAATGTCTAATAATTCTAAATCCAATAGTCGTCATTCTAGTTCTGAAAAGAAATTTCATCGTATTTCTATGATAGAATTATCATCGGTGGCGATAAATAATAATAACAGCAACAATAATAATGAGCGTAAATCAAATTTACAAAGATTTAGTTCAATGCAGTAAGTAAAAGAAGAAAAAATTTGTAAGAAAAAAAAATGTTATTAAAAATATTAAATTCCCCTAAAAATTTTAAAAATTTCCAAAATCTCCAAAAACTGGGGAAATGTTAAAATAAGTTTTTAAAGAATTCTAAACAAATTTCACATATTTTTAGTCAATTCCTGCACTAAATTTTGAAATTTCCAAAATCCCCCAAAACCATGGAAGTGTTAAAAAAGTTTTTAAAGAATTCAAAACAAATTTCACATATTTTTAGTCAATTCCTGCATAAAATTTTGAAATTTCCAAAATCCCCAAAAACTGGGGAAGTGTTAAAATGAGTTTTTAAAGAATTTTAAACAAATTTCACATATTTTTAGTCAATTCCTGCATAAAATTTTGAAATTTCCAAAATCCCCAAAAACTAGGGAAGTGTTAAAATAAGTTTTTAAACATTTTTAGTAAATTCCCAATAAAAATTGGAAAATTTCCAGAATCCTTATAAACTGGGGAAGTGTTAAAATAAGGTTTTAACAACTTTTAAACAATTTTACATAAAATTTTGTTAAATTTTGAATAAAACTTTAATTTTTTCAACAAATTTTCACAACCTTTTTTTAATTCCCAAAATTTCCTAAAATTGGGAAAGTTAAAAAAGCAGCATAAAATAAAATAGAAAAATTTAAAAGAAAAATGGAAAATTTCCGGCAAAATAGAGAAAATTTAAATCTACTATTCAAAAAAATTAAAAAAAATTTTTAATTTTTTTAAATTTAAAAAAATCCCTAATAAGGACGAATATTTTAAAAATAGTGTTTGAAAGAATTTTAATGATTTTCATTTTAAGCAAATATTTTATTTTAAAATAAAAACAAATTCTCCCGAAATTTTAAAAAATTTCTAAAATATTCAAAAAAAGAAAAAGTTTTAAAATTAGTTTTAAAGAAAATTTCCAGCAATTACACCTTAACTTTAAAAGTAGAAAAAAATATTAATTTAAAACGATTTTTTTTTTTTATTTTCTTTATTATTTTTAAAATTCGCTGAATTTGAAAATTTTCTGTTTTATTTAAAATAGAAGAAAAAAATTAAATTGAATTTTAAAAATTTGTTGGAATTTTTTTAAAATTTCCAAGAAATGGGAAAGTTTTAAAATAAGTTTTTAAGGATTTATTACATTTTTAGCCATTTTTTATTATTTTAAAAGAAAAAAATTAATTCCCACAAATATTTGGAAAATTTCCTAAATCCCCATAAATATGAAAAAGTTTAAAAATTTGATTTTAAAGGATGTATAAGCATTTTTGTAATATTTCTAGCAAATATTTAAGTTTAAAATAGAAAAATAATCTAAATTTCCACAAATATTTTTGGATAATTTATTAAGCCTAAAAACTGGGGAAGTTTTAAAATTAGATTTTAAAGGAAATTTAAACATCTTAAAATATTAACAGGTATTTAATTTAATAAGAAAAAATTCAATTCCCAAAAAACATCTTTTTTGGAAAATTTCCAAATCCCAAAACCGGGAATTAAAAACAGTTTTTACAGGAGATATGAGCATTTATTTATTTTATAACGATTTCTTGTAATTTAATTCCCAAATCATTTTTTTTTTTTGAAATTTCCAAAAAATCCCATAAAACTGGGGAAAATTAAAAATCTGTTTTTTAAGGAGATTACAGTTTTTTTATTTAAAAGTAAAAGTTATTTTTGGGTTTTAAAACAAAAAATTTTAATTGCCACAATTTTTTTGAAAATTTTTTAAAATTTCAAAAAAACTGGGGAATTTTAAATTCTTTAATTTTTTTTTTAATTTCTTTAACTGAGAAAGTTTTAAAAGTATTTTTTAAGTAAATTTAACCCCTTTTATAATATTTCTAGTTATTTTTTAATTTTAAAACCATAAATTCTAAATTCTTTTACATTTTTTAAAAATTCCCAAAATCTCCTTAAACTGGGGAAATTTAGAAAAAAAGTTGTCTAAGCTAATTAAAGGATTTCGCAATATTTCCAGCAATATTTTTTAGTTTTAAATATGATTCCCAAAAAGTTTTTTTAAAATTCCCAAAATCTTCCTAAAGTGGGGGAAAAATTATTTTTTTTTTTTAAATAATTTTTAATAAATTTTTTGAATTAAGTTTTTAATACATTTTTGTTTAAATTTTCACAAAAATTCAAATTTCCAAAAAAAAAAAATGTCCAAAATCCCCTAAATTTGGGGAAGTTTAAAAAATTATTTTTTGACAAAATTAAAGCATTTTTATAAAATTATTGGCAGTTTTTTTTTTAATAAACTACAGTTGCAAAAATTTTTATTATTTTTTGTGTGGAACTTTTTTAGTGATTTTTTATGGCTTTTGTATTTCTTCAGTTAAATAAACCGATTTTTAGTATTTTTGTTGTAGATGATATATTAATTTATTAATTTATTTTTAATTTTATTTTGTAATGTGATCTCATAAATTTCAAAAACTACTTTCAAAATATTATTAATGTCCAGGGGTTAACATTTATTTTGAGTTAATGATTAGATAGATTAGTTTACGGAGCTGACAGAGCTGATAGAATAAGAGAGTAAAGATGATTGCTAGTAAAGACTTAAATTGTTAGTTAAACCAGGAAATTATAAA
>MINK01172426.1:0-19953 GCA_001735545.1 Phormia regina
AGTATAAATGACCCTGCAAAATTTCATGAAGATCAGTCCATAATTGACCATAGCTCCCATATAAGACCCAACTTGGGGAATCACCAATAGTATGTTTTTATTTTCCACTTAATATAAGTCCATAATTGGCTCCTTCCCAAATTTTTGTACACATAGGTGAATGGTATAAAAATTAAAAAATAATGTTGGAAAATGTTTATAATTTTGCAGCCATATTCCGTATATGCTTCTACAAACTTTTTCTCTGCAGATACCTCCCATCCATGAAGATATTTGTAATTATTTAATTTCAATGTAGTTTTTTTATTTTTGAAATTTCAGAAACTATTTTCCTATTATGAAAATATCTCTTTTGACATTTTCAATCAAAATTAATTATTTAATAAGAATTCACGAGTTTTTATTTTTAAATTAATTTATTTAGTTTTAATTTTTTTTATAGTAGACAGTTACATTAAACTAATAATAAACATTTAACAAGACACCGATGTTAGCAAAATGTATATATGTAAGTGGAAGTGTACATATGCAAGTAATTTAATTATGCTTTAAATTTCACTTTAAAAGTGTTCAATTTCAACATCAATACATATTAACTATAAATAGTACACATTATCAATTAATTACAACAATAGTATTTTAATTTATATTTTATATAAAATTGTAAAATTAATGCAGATTCAATCTGCAAATCTCAACAACTTAATAACTACTATATTTTTTTAATTATTTGATATTATCTATATAAGACGACTCACACCCTATGAAAGAAACTGACTTTGTTATCCTTCGACAAATTAACCTTGATGTTTCCTAAAATAATTTTGTTCTACTATTGACCGATTATGAGCTGGACCTTTTTTGGTTTTTCAAAAACTTTCAACAGTAGAACAGACATTTTAAAACATATAAAGGTTAGATTTTTAAATAGGTCGCCTTTATATATATATTTATTTTTTACAAGGCTCCGTTTGTCTAAGCATACATATCATAATTTTGAATTTTAACACAATTTGTAGCCATTTTTAACCTTAACTATTTAAGACTGTTTAGACCTGTCCTGTGGTTTCTGTTTGAAATTTTGAAAAAAAAAAAAAAATAATAATAATCCGTAAGCAGAGTAATATGATATGAAACATTATTTCTGAAACTATTTGAGATTCTCTCTCATATTTGCTTTATATAAAGCCACTTCCAGGTCCTAAATATCATATCTTCATTTCATCATTGCAATATCATTTCAAATACCATTAACATTTTTTGCTTTGTATTAGGGGTACCACACCCCCCCATTCGAAGAAAATCGTTTCAGGCATTTGAGAATAGAAAAAAAGTTGGATTAAAATGTGGCAGTGGTATTCGATCGAAATACAACATCTACTATAATATTATTTTTAAATTTGATTTTTTAAAATAAACGATGAAACTTGGCTTTGCTGATTTTAAACACGAAATTTAATGACAGGTCAATAAAAAAGTATTAAATAATTCTGAGAAATTTCATTTCCTTAGACTATATATAATGTAGTTAATTAAATGAAACATTTTAATTACGTCACACTCTAAAACCAATTTTTAGTTTCAGTAATTTTTTGTGGGTGACAGTTTGTTACAAATGAATAATAAGTGTATTATACCAAGAATTAATTAGAAAGGAGTAGTGAAATTGAAAAAAATCTTAACACTTTTTACCTCTTAATTACCTTCGAAAGCAATATTTATTTATATTTTTAATCTAGTTATCATTGAAAAATATGTCAGTTGTTATTTTTAATGACAAGTAACCGAAAGAAACAAGTGCTAAAACTATTTAAAATTAAAAAAGAATCCAAAAAATTAAGGTTCAGCTAGCAATGTTGTTAAACATTATCAGGAGAATTGGACCAATGTTATGAAACCTGGTTCGGTGAAGCAAAAAAATAAATAAATTGAAAAGAACTCTATACTCTGTTAGCTCCGTGTTCTGACTATTTGGTGCAAAAAGTTAAAACCAATACAGGCATGAAAACATACAAAGTCCAAAATTTTGACAGGAATGAAGAAACATATAATCGGTGTATCAAAATTTGTATATTTCTAATGCTCGAAGAAATGTTCCTTTCATATGAGAGTACAATATATCCACATATTTTTTGACTGATTTTCCTTCGTGTCACTACGATAAGTAAGATCTGCAGTTATACCAAAACAATGATATAGCTTTGCTACCAAGAGAGGTCAATCCATCTCTTAGGAGATATTGGCCTCTTGTAAAAACAGTATTGAAGAGCACAAAAAATGTGTATCAAATTATCGAAGATCTTAAAAGAAGATGGACAAATTGTTCCAAAACATTAATTAAATGAAAAAAGGTTAAAAGTTTAATTATTGAATTCTATATATTTTAAGATCATTGAATTTTAATTATGTTAAGATTTTTTGATCCTACTCCTTATTCTTATTATTCCTTTTAATTGGTTTTAAAGTTATTCTCTTATGTTTCATAATTATTTTTACTTTTAATTTAATAATTTTTCAGATCTACGGTTATATCAAAGTTCTATCCAATTTAGATTCCTTCTTTACACTCACTCCTCCCTTTTCCATGGTTTAATGAGGGTAAATGAGGCGATTCTTGATTTTGAAACTTAGAGTCTTTTAGGGGCCATGTTTTGACAAATTGAAGACATGACTTTTATTCCTTTTTTTGTAGCACCATTTTTGTCTAAAAGTCTACCTATGTATTCTTAATTTGTCTGGGATAAATTTCATGAAAATTGGATATTACGAAAATATTGTAGCGGAATATTGTAACGGAATAAATCTCAAAATATTAATGCATTTTGCTTTACAGCGCCAAAACAATTTTCTTAAAATATTATGAAGTAATATTTTAATATTTCTTGCAAATATTTTAAATTACTGCAGAAATTTAATGGCAATTAAAAACTTACACGTGGATGTATCGAATACCTAAGTGACCAATTCAATATTAATAAATGTGCTACTTCAATACTTTTTTTTTTTTGCCCTGTGAATGTTTTATTTAAGAGACACGATGGTTGCACTCTAATCCATTTTCCTTCCTTGAGGGTATTTTTCATTTTGACGACACTTTATTTCATTGAGGACATACGCTTGATTTGTACAAAATTCTTTTTAACCAAAAAATTTCCTTGACGACATCTTGTCAAAATATTAAATGGCACTATGCTCTAGAGGCCTATGGAAACCAACATAGGATAGGATCTAAATTTGATTTGTGTCATCTAGAGCAAATATTATTTTGCACATTTGTCACTGACAACCAAATGTATTCGACAACTCTGACCGTTTAACACGATTTTCGAAAATAATTATGGCATATGTAATAGTTAACGAGATTCGACAATTATAAATAACACTTAGATTACGGAAACTTTTTAGGTGTGCTCCTTGTCCTTATTTTTTCGGTTCAGACTTTTAATTCCACACTTTTCAGCATGTATTAGAATTCCACTGGATGTTCCAAATGTGGATACTTTTATGTCAAATTTACTGTCTAGACTTATGACTTGAGCCATTAATTTAGCCTGATCGATCGTTGACTCGCTTAACCTATAAATATAAAAGGATAATTAGTCTTATATTATTATGTTTTATTTGTGCACATACTTAATTTCTATTTCAAATCCCTTTAGATCAGTAACTGCACTGCCTATTGCTGTAATTTGGTCTTCCTTTTTACCAGCCAAACTTAAACCCATCCAACGCAAAAGAGGCAATGATGATATTAAGCATTGTATGAAAGTTGACTCACATTTTTTCTTTTTAGGTCGATCCAAAACTGATATACCATCGATTTTTAAGTGACTTAGGGGGCTATTTCGCAAAGCCTTTCCAATAGTCTTTATAGATTTAGACATTTCGTCGAAATGAATAACCCAATTACAGATTTTTAAGGTATTCAGTAACCTAAAATTATAAAAAATTAAATTAATTTAAAATAAATAAAATGTTAACCAAGTATAATTAGTCCTAGAATGCTTTGAAGTTTGAAGTTAGGCAGGGTACTAACCCAATAAGCATTTTTACTGGTATTCAAGCTGAATCAAAATGTATTTCAAGCCTTGATTCCAGTACCAAGCATTGAATTAAACTTGTAGAATACTTTAACTCAATAGCGTTCTTCAGGAAAAAGCAAATTTAAATTCGAGTCAAATTTATTTTATTTGAATATTTTTAATTTTTTCAATCATATTTCCAGTTTAAACTATTTTAATATTAAAGTTATTGTCGATTTCAAGCAAAATATTCCAAGGCTGGAATTTTCGAAATTTGTTTGCTTATTGGGAAGTAAATAATTATAATATATTTTATTGCTAGCAAAATTAAAGCAAATTCGAATTTTCTTTCTGAAGATCTTTCTTTATTTAAGATATAACATAATAAGGCTTTGATGCCCATTTTGGTATGATTTTTTACAGATTATTTCTGAAAACATCTAGATGTATTTCCCAAAACGTCATATTTATTTAGGTCTTATTTAAAACTCTGGTCTTAGATTTTATATTGAAAAGTATGCAGTTTATTTAATTTTGATAAAATCACCTTTATCAAGGCCGTATTAACACAAATGTATACTTGATAAAGGTTTACTAACTTTTCTTATGGAAATTTACACACAAAAGAAAAATCAATAATTTTTTATAAAAATTAATTGAAAATAAACAGTCTTCTAAAAGAGTTAACAGAATTTTGACCATTGTTGTCATCGCAGAAACTTGGAGCAATGACTCAATGTCCTTCCGCAACCCAATAAAACAACACCTAGAGACAGTGCTAAAACCAATGAGTTTACAGAACACAGTGTCCCATTGAAAAAACGATGGAAATTAATCCATAATATTCGAACAGTTGATCCGATTATGCGCTTGTTTATAACTAAAAAATATTGTAATTACTGTTTTGAAAAAAAAAAAAAAAAATGGCGAAAAATTTAACTTAAACTCGTCTATACAAATATTTTATATTGCATACGGTATAAAATCCAGTTTATTTTCCTTTCCATAGAAGTTAATTTTTAAAACTTACTTATCATGTTTATATGTCATAAATTTTCATGTTGTTTTGTTTACAGTTCTGACAATTTACTAATACCCTCATATATGATAAATTAATTGAAAAGACAGCCGGACTTAAAAGTACTATTAAAAAATTTCCGGGTGAGAACAAGCTAAATTTTGCAGCAGAAATAGCTTAAATTGAAACAATGGCTTATATTCATACATTTTTTATAGAACAATAGTAAAAATTTATATAAATAAATCCCGCATAACTGCGAACATTGCATTAATATTTCAGAAAATGATATTTGAGAATAATTCTTATATAAAAACATAATAATCTTAGGAGCTTATAATTTGCTTTCAATTATTACAATAATTTTATAGAAAACTACGAAGATTATCCGCCGAATATTTCATCTTAAACTCTTTCATTTTAAATCATGTTACTAAACTCATATACAAATTTATACTTCTAATACTAACGATACGTAAAGTTAACGTTGTAACTTTTCTGTATTTGCATTCAAAACATTAAATATTTAAACAATTAAAAATATATTTTCTTTTCAATACATTTTTAAAAACTCCATAGGAAAGAACTCCTGAAATTTCATGCCGCTATGTTTCCTGACTCCTGTATTTGACAGCTGAATGTTTGTAAACGTTTAATACAGAATTTATAAAAATACTAGATATCTCAAAATAAATATAGTGCAGGCCACGATACATACATATATCCACATAAATTTTACTCACCATAAATTATTTTTGAATTTATAAAATTTTATAAAAATTGTATAAAAACGCAAATTTTTTTTATGAAAACCTCATTTTAGAATATAGATACAATTTTCATATTTTTGTTCCTTTTCTTTTGTGGGTAAAGTATAAAATAGTTGTATTGTGCTAAGTGTAGCTCATAATAAATTATTTTATAAATTCCGCATACTAAAATTTTTAAATAATATTGTCTTACCCAAAATTAGCATGAAGATTTTGAAAGAACTGTGTTATAGTCTTATCGTCCAAAATAAGTGGTGATGAGTGAGTGTTTTCAATTCCTGATCGTGTCGGTGAAGAGAGATCTAGTTCTCGTAAACACGGAAAGCCACTGATGAATTGCAAAAGTTGGGGACCGCGTATAACAGATGAGTCTGGTAAAATAATTTGTGCTCCTGATAATTTTAAGACTACAACTGATCTACTTTCAAAAAGCTGCATAACTTTTGATTCCGGCTTAATAAGACTTGTATGCAGGCGACAATTTGCCAAACTGAATTCACGAATTGAAGTAAGGGATAAAAATGCTCGTAATATTGATAAGGTCTGTGCGTGCTGTATAATGAGAAGGAGGTACCATTGGGTAATAACATTGTATATATATATTTAATTGAACTACCTATACATACCTCCACTCTAATGGACCAACCGTCAATGCTAAGTAGTCGTAATGCCGAACAACTTGTCAAGGCCCTTGCACACATCACTACAACAGAGTCATCTAGATTTAATCTTGGAGAACCAATGCTTAGCATCTGTAGGCAAGGTGATTCACTTGCTCCCAATATTGAAGGTAAAATATCGCTTATCCGTGATAAGCCCTCTAATTTCAAAGTATGCAATGTGTTCGAAATTCGAACAGTTTCTCCTAGGCACATTGAATCTTCTAAAGTAAGTTGGGCTTTGCTTAAGTCTAAACTATGAAGCTTCGAATAGTTATCTCGAATTACAACGAAAAGATCGTGTAATGTTCCAGAATTATGAGATACGCCATCACATGACGGTGTTGGATACCAAATTTTTGATACAACGGACTCACAGGAACGCTTTTCTATGGCTTGATCAAGAGGCTGACGAGGTAATGTTGCAGATCTGCCTAACGATGTTTGAGGAACAAACATTCCACGTGGCAGGGATGAAAACACTCCAGGAGCATATGTTTTAGGTGAAGGAACTCCCGGTAACGAGCCTTGTTTAATAAGGCATGACGTTCCTGTACTGCTTCCACTCCCTGAACCTAAATAATAAACACTTTTAATTATTAAATAAATAATTTAAAAATTACTTACCCATACTTATGCCACTGGATGATGGTGGATCATCTCTTGCTCCCCAGCAAGAAGGAAGAGACAAAAAGTTTATTGTCCTTGATTTTACCAATGAAGCTACAGTTGACACAGCTCCTCTTTCACAGCGTAAATGAGGAAGAGATAATCGACTTAAGTTTGAACAATTGTCAAGAGCTGCACATATTTGTACCAATTGGGATGTACATAGACCTAGATCTAGAAGCAATGAATTAAGTTTAGTCTGGCGTGGTAAGGATCTACATAGTGCTGTAACAACCGCTTGTAGTTTCAATATAGGTGGATCCTCTTCAATTAGTGTAAGAACCAACTCAAAATTTTCCAACCTTGGTTTTAACAATAATTTTGAAACACAATTGGCTAAATAATTGATCTCAGAATCTTTTACATCCATTTCAATTAGTGACGATAAACGCAGCGTTACAACGCTCTCATTGCTGGTCATAGACTCTAAGAACATATCTAATGCTTTTCGTGACTCCATTAAATTTTGTTTTTCGAGTTGATAAATTAATTCCAAGTTTTTAAGAGTGCATGTTGAGCTTTTTAACGCCATACCCCATCCCATGAGATCAGTGGTTATCGATCGCACTTGAACCCAAAGAGGTTTTGTCTCTAATGGAGAAATGGGAGGTTGTTTAGATATGCCTAATAAATCGCATAGAGCTGCCATATTCTCTTCGCTGTGAGCTCCAGCTAATGCCAAGGAAAATATGGTCTGCGGCGAAAGCCATAATGGCGTAAGTTTTGAAAGTAACACATGAGCTTTATCTCCTAAAAGTGACATAGAATATTTTAGTACTTTTAATATGTCAGCATCTAGTTCGTCACTTATAGCCAATCCTGTTATTTCAGCTGATAACAAGCCTGGTTTATATACCAAAGAAGCAATGTAATTTGCAGCTAAATATTCTAACATTCCTTCACATATGGGATGAAACACATAATCGCCTTTTCTCTTTGCAGACTTTCCGAATAAAATATCTTTTTCCAAACAATTCATTATACTAGTGGTTGTAGAACAATACATTTTAATTTCTGATAGAGTTATATGTGTGCGTTTACTTTTTAAACAAAACAATGCTAAGCGTCCCAATTCGGATACACTGGATGATAATACCTGTGCCGCGACGCAATTAAAAACTGCCTCAATTACATCCAACTCTTCAATTGGCAGATGACCATTAGAGTTTTCGTAAATAGCGGCTACTGCTAGACAGCCAAGAGGAGTTCTTATGGCTTTTCGAAGATACTTGTTTTCATGCACTAAATTTATTAATCGGGACGGTCCACCCCAGTGACCACCTTCTAGTATGGATGCAGATCTGCCCCATGTTAATCCATCGTACATTACGTGTCTTTGAACAATTGGCATTAGCTCTGAACAATTAGAGCAATTCGTTAGAATGATTATTCGTGCTTCTGGAAACAATTTGCCGTCTAGTAAATCATATACATCAGACGGAAATTGGTTCTTTAAGAAACTGGAATTTAAACCCCCACCACCTTCTGTCGTATTCCCTTTTAATTTCCGCGGAGACGACTGATAATTGGTTAGGGTGTTTGAATGTTTCTGACTTGTATAGCCATCTAAAATAATAAGCAGTTTTGGTCCCATTGCCTCTAAAGATCTCCAAGCGCCACAAAATCCACCAGGAATATTATGTAAAGGATTTAATGAGCCCTTCGGCAAAAGTTCCTGTAAAATGCAATGTTTTTAGTTACTCAAGTAAGGTAAATAATTGATATTCAAAAAGTATTGAAAAAAATAAATCGGTTAGCCGAAGTAATGTTTTTTTTTACGTTTGTCTTGATAAATAATTGTCTAATATAGAAAGGAATCTTAGTCAAATTGAAATAAATATATTTTTCAACTTGTATGGAAAAATTACAACCAAAGAATACAAAGAATGGAGGACTTATAAAAAAGTAATGCATTTTTAATTAAATGCATCATTGAAATTTTTTACTTTATTTAATCACACATTGGGGGTATTCAGAAGGAGCGCTATCATGTCATATTGTTATAAAACCTTAAAATAACTAATAAGTTTTATGTAAATATTATTGATGGTACCAAATTTTACTAAGATCGATCCATATTTTACCATAGATCACATATCACCCTAAAGCGAATATATTCTATAATCTACTAACATGGCCTAAAGCTATAAGGGTATATAGCTTACAAAAAATTATTCTTATCCAAACGTTTGTCGGCTGGCGGCCCATAAAAATCTTGTGCAAAAAATACATTGCAAGCCTATTGAATTTAGTTATGGTCCATTATTTTACTTAAGTTTAAATAATTTGTATACATACAAGTACCCATCCATTTGCCAAAATTTATAAAGATCCGTCAATAATTGGCCAAATTTTTAAAATTTTTAAACCAAAATTGAATTTTAATTACCTTCTCCAAAAAATGGGCAATGCTCCTCTTAAGTTCTAAGAGTGGTATAAACAGAGTTAGCCCAATCGGTATACCTTTAGTTGGCCACAGAGGTCCTTTGGACCAAGCATGAAGTATTCTTAAACCAAGGTTTTTTCGTGATGTCCAGGAAGGACATTCCACCAAACACCTCCGTGGAGCCTCTAAGAAATTTCCATCCTTTGTTTGAATTGATATGAGCAATTGGTCAACAGTCAAGTACTCATTTATTCCATGCGAATTTAAATTAAGTCGTAATTCAGGTTCAAATCGGGCCGCGCAAAGTGCATCACATGTTGTTAGCGCTGACCATTCAGGAGGTTTTTGCTCTTTGAAGGCTAATTCTTGGTACAAATTTCTTAAATAACATGCCAGACGATTCTAAAATAACATTAAAATTGTATTTATAAAAAATCATTTAGTTGCATTTGTTGATGATATGACTACCTGAGGATCGTTTTGAAGATCTGGAGCTGCCGAAGGAGGTCCGGGAGGAGATGGACACTCAAGCGATGCATAGGATCCGGAAAGTTCATCATTTCTGTTGTATATATTTGTTGGCTTTGGCTGAAAAACCTAAAAAGAAAAAAAATATTTTGTTTTTATGTATATAAGTATACAGAAATTATTTATTATTCGACTTAATTATACTAAATATTCTAATAAAAACATATATAAAAATTCTTTATATTAATAGCTTTTTAGAAGTTCTACTTTTAGATTCTTATGTTAATACCAGATACGAGAAATTACGAACAGAAAATTCATTGAACACTTTCGACCAAAATAAAATATTTTAAAACAAAATAATTAAAATTAAATTAAAAAGAAACATTTTAAGTAAAGTACAAAATAATATTTGATTTAAAGAAAATGTTTAATGTATTTTTAAGAAGCAAAGTACGAAATTGATTTCACTTTCGATTGGTTTGGTTTTCTATGACAAGCCTGAATAAGTAATTATATTGGATTATGGACATAATATCGTCACCGAAA
This sequence comes from Phormia regina, assembly GCA_001735545.1. Classification (NCBI taxonomy): domain Eukaryota; kingdom Metazoa; phylum Arthropoda; class Insecta; order Diptera; family Calliphoridae; genus Phormia; species Phormia regina. Next base: position 10,542 of record MINK01172426.1, read on the forward strand.
ATGCAAAACAACTTAAAATAAAAATTTTCTAATTTGGGTCTTTTTGTATGAAAACATAGTTTATTTTTTCAAACTACGTGTAGTTACAAATTTACAGACTTGCAACTCAAATAATAACGATTATATTAACCATAGTCACTGTTGCAGATTTGACGATTTATCGTCATTTTTTGATTTTCACGGTCAAAAATTGATGTTTGACGATTTGAAGATTTTTACCCCAAATTTGACGATTTTTAAAAATTAGAAGTTAGCAACATTTTTGTTTTTTTATATTGTTTTTATGTAAACATTAGTTGTTGCAATATGAGTAAAAGAGACAACTCAGTTAATATTGCATTACTTTATACGAATATATGCATATGTGTGTAATGTAACGGTTCTTTATTTTTTACCACTTGTTATTTTATTGCGCGTTCTAAAACAAAGTTTAAACAAACTGTTCAAAAACTAATATAGAAAAAGAAATCTTTTAAAAATCTTGTGAATAGTGCTAGAACATTAATAAATAAAACTAGTTAAAAGGATTTAAATATGTTACGATATCTACAAAAGAAAGGTAAGTTTAAGAGACTAGCATAAATATTCAAAATCAAAAAATATTTTGTTTGTTCAAAAGTGAAGTAAACCAACCAAGATTAACACGAAAATTAATAATTCCTGAATGAATAAGCATCCGTAAAAACTAGTTTCTAAATACATATTTGATTTTGAACAAAAGTTTGACAAAATTTAGTGGCATAATCAAATAGAACTTATTTTTATAGATAATAATGATGGCACCACAAAAGACGATGAAAATGGTAATTATTTTACTTGATTTTTCAGTCCGAAAAAAGAAAAATAAAAGATGACTGGCTTGATGATCACGAAATTAAACCATGGGCAGAAAAGCGCACTAATTCATTATTTTGTAGAACTTGTAACGTGGAGTTGAAATTATCTTCAGGTAAATCGGATTTGATTGCCCATCTACATTCCAAAAAATACACTGAATCAGCCAATGGCGTAAAACAAACTAAAATTAATGAAATTTACAATACTGAAAGATGCTCCAACAAACATGCTGAAATTAAACTGGCTTTAATTATAGTTGAACATAATTTGCCATTTATCAAACATAATACATTATGTATGGTAGTTCGAACGTGTATTGATTTTGAAATAAAAGATTTGTTTTATGGTTTACTTACCGTAGATCAAAGCGATTCAGAGAGTTTGTATAAACTTATAACTAATTATTTTGAAGAAAATAATGTTAATTATAAAAAGAATATGGTTGGTTTTGCTGCTGATGGAGCAGCTGTAATGACTGGCAGAAACAAATCAGTGGGACAACTTTTGCGAAAAGACAATAAAAATTTATTTGTAATAAAATGCGTTTGCCATTTATTAGCTCTATGCTTCTCCAACGCATGTCTAAACCTAACATCTTCCGTAGAAACATTAGTGAGAAATATATATAATTATTTATCTAATAGTCCAAAAAAATTAAACCAATTTCAAAAAATATTATCATTATTAGAAGTTAAACGTAAAAAAATACTACACCCCTGTCAAACTCGTTGGTTATCGTTAGAAGAAGTTGTTGTGAGGGTATTAGAACTATTTGAACCGTTAAAAGTTTATTTTTCATTTGCTGTAAACGTAGATAAAATTGACACTGCAAAAACCATTTTTGAAAATTAAAAAATATTATAAATAAAATTTATCTGAGCTTTTTAAAATATATTTTCGGAACTATAAATGCTATAAATAAAATGTTTCAAAGCGAATCTACAGAAATACATACATATGTTATATGAACAAATGCAAAAATTGTTAAAAACTATAATGAGTAATTTTATAAAATCCAAAGCTTTGAGTACAATTAATCCATTTAACATTTTAAATAATGAAGACTTTTGTTTTTATGATATAATTAAAGAATTTTCACATTTTGTGGATGAAAATGAACGGCAAGATTTAGAATCGGAATTTAGACAGTTAAAATTTCTTAATTTAAAGAGCGTATTTCCAGAAAACGAAATTCGACTACTCGATTTTTGGAAACATATTTCAGAAATCCAACGTAAGGATTCTCGTTTTGTATTTCCTGTTTTGACAAAATTTATAAAAAAAAAATTCAAATTTTGCCACATTCATCTGCAAATGTCGAAAGAGTTTTTAGTCAGGTCAATATAAACAAAACAAAAATTAGAAACAGGTTGGAAAAATCATCTTTAGAAGCTATACTGCTTACCAAAGATTATTTAAAATTAAGTAAGTGCAATTGCTATGATTTTAAAGTCATCCCAGAACTAGTCAAAATGTTTAACTGTAATATATATTTATAAATTATATTGTTTTTGTAATTAAAACGTATAAATTTGTACGTTGAAATGTATAAGACTTAAAATTAGTTTTATTACTTCTGAAAAATCAGAAATATTTACAAAATTTTTTTATTTTATGTTTTTTAAGTTTATATTTTACCAAGAAATATTGGATTATATTGTTATGTTTTTTCTTTTAATATAATAAAATACCAAAAAACACAGAAAAATATGTTATTTTATTTTGACGATTTAGAACGTTCAATTTGACGATTTTTTTCCCGAAAAATTACGATTTTTCGCAACATTTATCTGGCAACTTTGACCATAATATAGAACTAGTATGGAATGTCTCTCATTTGGTAAGTAAAATTTTATTTATATGTATTGGTGTAAAAATCACATTCACCACACTTCATATGTTCACAAAGTTGCAAAAAATTGTATTAAAAAATTATTAAATTTTTCTTTTGCATAATTTTTTGTATTTCTCAACAAATATTAAAGATATTGATGTGTATTGTATTTATAATGATTTAATTTTTATATATTTGTTGCTAAATATCAACAAAAATACTACATTATTAATACCAAAAATTGCAACTGTTTTTGTTTAATTTAAAATTAAAAAATATTTTTCTTGTTTTTAAAAAATAAAAGCTTTCGGAAAATTAAAATGTGACAAAAGTGTTTCAAAAAATAATAAAATATTATGTGTGTTTGTAAGAATGTGCTGCGAATGTTATTTTAAAGGATAATTTTGTTCATTTTTTCTGTTGTTTACCTCTCTCTCAAGTGTGTTGAATTCACACAGCACATGTATGTGAATTTTGTTTACTAAAAAAAGAGAGCCAGTTTCTATACTAGTTTATACTATGATATAAAGTCAAAATAACGTCACATTTGAAAAAAAAAAAAAATAATAATAAAAACAATTTTTTTCTTTTTTATAAATTTAGATTGCAAATTAATAGAAATATAATGTCTATAAAATTTTAGAATAAAAGTTATCATAAATCTTTTTACTAAAGTTTGTATTGATGTTACCGATATCTTGAAAAATGTAAACCACATCACTTCACAAACATTTTATAAAAATTAAAATATTCAAAAAAATCTAGTCTTTAAAGATTAGTTCAGAAAATTGGTGTTACGTTATTTTATTTCAAAAGAAAAAAACAACGTTTTAAATGGTATACATTCATAAGAATTTTTCTTAGTTTGTCATGAAAACTCAAGATAGAGATTAGCAGCCGTATATACTTGCTAACAAGAAGCTAAGTTTTTTGTGTCTAAATTTCCATATGAAAAAGTTAGCCCCTCATTAGCGGGGTAGAAATAAAACTTGGAAATGATAAATTTTCCTTTATTTGTATTAAAATTTTAATTTATTTATTTATTTTTTTAAATTTTATAAATATTTTGCATTTAAATTAAAAGTCGAACGAATTGGAATCAACTTCGGTTTCTGTATTTCCTACGCTTTCGTTCGCATGGAGTTACGTCTATTGGTATTGTTTTTGTTTTATTTTTCTTTCAGAGTAACTTTTTTTTGTAAAAATATTAAAAGTACTACTAAATTGTTTCAACGTATATACAACAAATTAAATATTTTTTTTTATTGTTTTTAAGACACAAAATCGTCATTTATGGATACCAAATTCATCAAAATGAATAACAAGCATCATTAAGGAACATTTGCAATGTCCTTGTGAGCATTTTTCCAAATTTTCTTTAAAAAATTCAACCAGTTGAAAGCAAAATAACAAGTGACTGATTTTGACATTTTTGTTCTCATCGTTCGAAATACAGAAACTCAATTTTATATGAAAAACCTTACGTTTTCTTTCGACTTGTGGTTCAACTCATTGTTCGCATAGAAGTGAGTTAGAAAAACCTAAATCAGTTTTCTTTCGCTTAGAAGGCGAAAGAAAGCTTTCTTTCGACATAGAGAAACAAGTTATTCATTGTTTTATAAATTTTTATGTTTTCGTATGTTATAAAATATTTGTTAACTTCAATGAAAATATTTTTTTGTTAAAAACAAATATAATAAAATGTTTAAATGTACTTTATTATTTAACTTGTTTGTCTTTGAATTATATTTTTTTTGTAATTTATTTTATTTTAGATATATATTTAAATTATTTTAAAAAATGTATCACCAATTATAGCATTTAATCTAAGTATTGAAATAGTTACTTAGAAGCATAACATTATTCATATTCTTTCATAAGGGGTTAATTTGATAATTTGTTTGCGTATTTGCATTTTCTATCGATAACTGTAAAATATTCTCCTAATTCTGTTTAATTCAATATTTTAATTATGCAAGTCTATATCCTGTGTAAGAATGATTTCTTGTTAAAAGGGTCAAAGTTAAGAATAAAATTTTTGTGACTTATGTAACATTAAACTTACTCTATTCAAATATTTGTATGTCTGAGGAATTTCCATGACACAAATTTAAATAGTTATGAAAATATAATATAAATAGTGGCGATTTTTATTAATTTATATTCTAAAAATATGCTCCATTTTAAAAATGCTTCCGGATAATTATAATGTAATTATTTTACTAGATTTGTAAAAAGTAACCGAGACTTAGGATACTTAACCAATCAAATATATGTAACGTCCTCAGAACATCTAGAAGGTTTTGTTGAAGAAAACCCCCAAAACAATGATTTCATTGTTTAAAAATTCTATCAATTCAATTCATATCAATTAAAGTTAAATATGTATTTATATAGAGAACGAACGATATACATAAGTTCTTTTAATTTAGTTTTTGCAGATACATTTTAAAAATTACATTTGATTAAAAAATAATAATAATAATAATAATTTTACTTTACTAATTAATAGGGGTTTCCGTTTTTATACATTCTTATGTACAAAAAAATCTAAAACTTTTATGAATACTTATTCAAACCAGTCTTGCTACTGTATGTGTAATTAAACTTATCGTCTGTGATTTTTATATACATGTGTAGATAATTTTATATGAAATTCGTGAGTAATTTTAACTCTCAGTCATTAAGACTTTAAAGATAATTTTTTCCTAGTTTTATTTCTTCCACAACACTTTTTAGTGTTGTTAAAATATTTATTTGATTCTGAAAATCCGGTAACTAAATTATTAAAATAAGAATAGCATTGAAGGCAACTTTATAAAATATTACAATATTATGAGCTCTTAGACGATTCAAAAACTCAAAATTTTCGTCCTAATAGTCAGAAATTTTTATTTAAGAAAATTATTTGACATCATTTGGCTTTTTTTCTAATGTTAATGGAGTTAAAAAAAAAAAATAATAAAATAACAATTGCAGCCGTTTTTATATGATGGAAGTAATACTACCATATGGATAAAATAATAAATATAAAATTTAGTATAACTATGTTCAGTTCGTACTCAATGAAAAATCTTATCAATTGTACTACAAAAAAGTTAAACATTTTTTAAAATGTTTTTTTTTTTGTTCATTATTTATGTGGGTTTATGTTTTAATAAAATAATAAAAAAAAAATCATGTATAGTTTTTCTTCAGTTATGTTATATAGATGTGTGCAGGATATACCAGCAAGAATGTTACACCGATTCATTAATTCGAAACTTTGCAACGAATTCCCTTTAAATGAAGAATTAAGAATGAATTTTTTATGAAAAAATGTCGCTAAATTTTTTTAGAATTCGTGTTTAATTGTGAACTTTAATTAAAAAGAATTTTTATTTTATTATAATAATATAATGTTGAAAAAGTCCTTCATTTGGTGTTGTAAAAATACATTATTTGGATTGAATTAAGGTTGTCAATTTCAAGAGATCGTTTATTCACGTAAACCTGTCTTATTAATTTGAAACCAACAAGCGAATTAAATTCAGACTTACATTTGAATATTTTAACAAATTTAAAGCTTAAACAATAAAACGTTACTCAAAAGGTACTATCGCTTAGTGGCATAGTTCTTCCCCAACGGTATTACAAAGTAGACCAGAATTCGATGACTTCACGATATGTCAATATAGTTACACTTTTGATAGTAAATGAAAATGGAAGTGAGTTTTTGTATTCTTGTATTACAAATGTCTTTTTACTTGGTTTTAGATGTCAAGTGTAGTACATACACAATTACAATAACAAAATACATTGTCATAGAATAGTAAAGAAAAAAGAACGATCACAATATTATGATCAATTAAATTTTTTAAGTGGCGGATAAAAAATAGATTAGATTAGAAAATAACTCATTTTAATTTCAGCAATTTTAATAAAATAATAAAAATTGTTATGTATGTATGTATGTACGGTAACTATTAGTTCAAGTATATTTATCATATCATATTGTTCTGTTTTTCACTTAATGTATTTTTATTCTAAAAAAGTCGCAAAATTTTCAATACTTTCGTACAGTTCTCTTCTACTCTTCTAAATAACACTAATTCGACACTACAATGGAAACTATTAAAACTGAGTCAAGTTTTTTCCCGAACAATGACTTTACATTACAGCTTCTTGAGAAGGATAATTTGTTGTAAATATAATGAGCCTGATTTTGTTTAGATAAATCAGATTTCTTAATTTTAAGTAAGATGATAAACTGCACCCCAGGATCAATTGTTGAAAATTGAGTCATTCGATCATATTTGCTTTTCTTAAAAACTCATCTCGCACAGTTGTTAATTACAAAAGTTAATTTATTTAATGATGAAGTATCGAGTTCTCCAACAACAATGACTCCATATATAAGATGGATATAAGATGGACTCCATATATAATTTCAATTGAAATGTAATCCACAGTGTCCCCAAGTTTACGAAGTACAAGAAATGGTATGATTAACATGGTATTTACAGTTTAATTCAGTGTTAATAACTAAATTAAATTGTTTACTACTTTGTTCGTTCGTGCATGAGGTTCTGAGTTTTTAGGTATTGATTGTGTTTGTTATTTGTGGCCCAGTTACTAATTTCACTGAAATCCTCATTTAAACGAAATAAGAGATCTTGAACCCGTCCAATGGGTCGAAATAAGTAGATTTGAGCATAATCCGCATGCATGGGAATTATTTGAGCTATTACATCAGCGTACAATATCAGTTGTAAATAATCTGAAAAGTAAAGGTCTAATAATATAACCTTGAGATTCTTTTCAAGAAACCCCAAAAGTTTGAAGAAATTTGATTGTTGTAAAGCGACGGAATTTCATCAATTCCTTTTATATAATGGACTAATTACATTGGAACGTATTCTAAATGGTATCTTAGACACACTGTTTGCAGCACCTAGCAAGTGATGATCCTGTTTATAGTTGGGAAATTAAAAAAATTGAAAGTATAGAACGAAATGGTAATAATGTTAATGAGAAAGAAGTCCAAGTCATTATTTGAAATCTATAGCTTTTCAAAATTTATTTGCAGATATAAACTATACAGACAATTTAGTTTATTTCTTCAACTCTAATTAAGCAAAATATGCAAGATAATTTAAAGTGTGTCTTCTTAAAATTTAACAACTTATTTTATATAAAAATGACTTTAATATCTTTTAAATAGATATTGAATGTGATGAAAGTCCTGTAGTTTATAATTAAGTTATATTAACAATTTGTATAAAAAAATAATAATTACATTCTTTTATTTGGTTTAACAACAAAATTTAGAAAAAAAAATTTAATCGCTAGGTTCACTGAAGAAAAATTTTAGCTACTGAGTTACTTTGCAAATGACAAAAAGAACAATTTTATGTATTTTTTGTTGTTTACTTTAAACTGATACAAATACAATATTCGAAAAATGTTGCTTAATGATTTGCTTTCGAAAAAATAAATAAAATAAATATATTGCCTAAATATCTCTATGGAAGATATTTTCCGAATTCTTATAGGATTTTAAGTGTATGTGAGTATGAGTATAAGGTGAAGTGAAATTTTAAATGTTTATTTAATACTTAAATGTTTGATGTGATTTTAGAAAAATAAAAATCGTTTTATATTATGTTAACATACCCAAGGACCACCTTGGTTCCAATAACTTTCACTGATGCCATCAGCCCACTGTGATTCCAGTGGCAGTTCCGGTTCAAGAGGCCATTCATGTTGTTTGTCGTTCTTGTGTTTCGATGAATCCCCACGGGGACAAATAAGTACCGACTGAGGGCACCCTATTTTGGCTACTAATATTCTTATTTAATATATTATTGTGTCAAAATGTTTATTATATATTTTTCTTTTCTTTCTGTTCTGTAAAATTCAAATTGTCTTCCATTCTGGTTCAAAAGGAAAATAAATAAATAATAAAGTAAAATAATAACAACAAAGTTAAACGATGAAAAATAATAATTAATTTTATTCTTCGTCATCAATATTTTTTATTTAAATATATTTTTTCCTTTAAAAATTTTGTTCTAAAAATATTTTTGATATACAAATGTATATCGATACAACGATACAGCAGTGGTTGTGAATTGGGAATGTAAGTATTAAGCCAGAACAGTTAGGATGAGATTAAGATTTGTTCTATGATTATCTACATAATTGGAAGTGTAGCATCCTGTGCCAATCATTGCAGGAACTTCAAATTTAGCAAATATTTTGTAAACGATTGTTCGCATACAGAATTGTTATTTCAATAGAATTTCCTTGACATCCTGCCTAAACTTCACCTGCGTATATACTTTTTAAGCCAACACAATATGCAAATTGTTTTATTTTTACACCCTACATCATCATATTAACTGGTTATCAATTGAATTTTGTATAAACAGTTAATGATTTTTTTTTTAATTTTGATGAATATAATTTTGAATTTTCTTTCGAGTTAATAATTTTGAATCTTCACTTAGTCTCAAGTTTATCAATGTAACAATTTTCGTAGAACACAGAAAAAGATTTTATTAGAGACTAGCAGGATAGAATAATTTTCCGATCTTCATCAGCATCGATGTGCATTTAGTGTCAATTGCAAAGACCTTTCTTCACCTCACACTTTTGAAGAATTAGAATACGTAACTTCATAACTTTACATATTCTAAAGTCTTAAATACATACATACATACATACATACATACATACATACATACATACATACATACA